>ML869342.1:6799-20505 GCA_009831015.1 Picea engelmannii | reverse complement strand
TTTTCCCCCCTTCAGTGTGAGACTATGACCTAGTGGGGGTGCCCAGGCCACTGAGTCTCCTCATTACCTCTCTAAGAGGTGGGGGACATTACAAAGATAATTTTGGCATCTAACAATTTCTTTAACTCTCGACACATGGGAGGCTCTAGGGATAGGTGGTACTTTCAGAGCTTCTACTGGAAGGGTTTCACTTCAAGTTTTAAAGGGATAGTGTGTTGAATGATGCAGGTGTCATAAGTTTTCAGATATCGGTAGGACCACACAAAGACATCTTGATATTGTCTGAAGAGTTTGAGATAGGCCTTCCTTTCCTCCTTAGATATGGTCTTGCCAAGGTTTATGGTTTTTTGGTTTTCTGGGGTTCCGAGATTTATAGTTTCATGCATGGGACATGAACTACCAGTCTTCGCATTTTTTGACCCCTTAAATATTTCCTTTAGATAAAAAAGGTTTTCTAAGTTGGCTATCCCCTTCGGTATCGTGTGAGAATTCAATTTGTCAGTCGGTTGATTTGTAAGAAGGCCAGTTTCAGTCGACTGTTCCTGGAATACTTCATCATCAATGGACAAATCTTTAAAATTGTCCTTATTGGTCAAAATTTTTATAATCTATTCGTCTCCCTAAAAAACCTTCCAATTAGAAATGTTGTTGGGAACTGACGGTTTGTAAAGTAGCTCCACAGTGAACCAGGAGGATTCATAATCTTCTAGAGGTGATAGCCTTGAAACAGAGGTGGCCAGAGAATCATCGAGAATGTTCTTTTCTCTGGGAATCGTTGTAATGTTCAAATATTCAAAATGTTCTATTAGCATGTGCACTTCCTGTTGGTATTTCTTTAGGTGTGGAGAATTTCAATGTATAGTATTCCTAACTTGTCTAACGATGATTTCAAAGTCTCTGAAAACCTTCAATTCTTTGACATTTAAGTCTATGGATTTCTTTATCCCTTGTACTAGAGCTTCATACTCGACATTGTTGTTTGTGCATTCAAACTCTAGTCTGCAGGACATGAAATGTCGTTTACCTTTCGGACCGATGAGGATGCACCCTTCCCCAGACCCTTCTTGTGATTTGGAGCCATTGAAGTATAAGGTCCAAACTTGCGGACAAAATGTATCAGCCTCCTCTTTTATGCTGCGTTCCTCTTTTTCCCCTGTGAATTCTGTGATTTCTAACACAGGTTCTTGGCAGAAGAGGGTTTCTTCCACCGCCGTCAGCAATTCCTCTCAGAAAAGCATTTTGGATTTTTGGGTAAGAGGGATATTATATGAGAGAGGGGATAATTTCCCAAAGAAGGAATAACAGGAATACTTGCCTAACATAGGGAAATCTTCCGATGAGGGTTCGTTTAGGGTTTCTAGGTCGATGAAAATATGTTTCAGATATGTTTCCCTATCAATTCTGATCATATTTTTGTGCCCTTTTAATGGTAGCCCAAGGTGAGCCCAGTTTTTACTAAAGGATTCGTTGAAATTTTTAGACCAATCTCAGGTTAATAATAACCCGTAATATTCTGGGATATCTACTACAATAATGTCAATCACTTGCACAAATTTAGGATGTGTCGCTATTATGATCATTACATATTTGAGTTCTCCCATGACCTTCACCTGGGTTGTTTCTAGTTGTGTTACATGTTTATCACTTTTGAGTGGGACTGCGTTTAGTTTTTTGCAAATAGACAGAGGCATAACATTAGAGGATGCTCCTGAATTGACCAAACAATTATGGAGCTTTATGTTAAAGACTTAGAATGTTAAAAGGAAAGGTGGGACAAAAGGTTTTACCTTCTTTTATTCAGAACAGGTGTTCACAGTCGATTTATTCCCTAGATCAGTGGGAGTGAGATTCCTTCCTGGGTCAGTGCTTGTTGTAGGATTTTCTACTAATTTCAAAGGTTGTAACATGAAGTCCTTTTGCTCAGGGATTCTACATATGTCCATAACAGATATATTAGCCTTCAACTTCTTCAAATATTCAACTAAGTTGTAATCCAAATTGGGCAATTCTCGGTTATGGATGTTTATAGGGTTTTTATGGGGAGCAAAAGGTTCTTTTGGGTGATTGGGAGTTGATATTCCTCCATATTTTTGGGTAGTGGTAAGGTCGTTTGAGACAGGTTGACCCCTACTTCATGTTTGTACAACCAAGTCTTCTGCAGGTGGTTCTTGAACCTCAAACAGGCCTCAAAAGGCATAGCTAGGTCAGGATCCCATATCAACATGGTCATTTCTTCTGGTGGAGAAATTTCTTCCTGGTCGACAATATTCATATTGGAGCTTCTTGGTTGTTCGATCAGGGAGACTTCATCTAGAAACCAGTTGGCCATCAAATTCAGGGCAATCTCTTTCAGAGTGGTTCTCTTGGTGATAAGTGTAGAATGAGTTAGATGCTACATTTCCTAGATCGATGTTTAGGTTGGTTGGGGGAGGTTCAATGGATTTGAACGGTGGATTCCTTTTAAAGAAAGGATTATAGGGCCTTTAGCCTTGGTTTCCATCCCCAACACTTCTCTTCATGTCTATGATTTGTTTTGATAGTTTTTTGACCATACGCTATAGGTCTTCTATTTCCCCACTTCCATTTTCAAGAGTCTGTTCTGTTTGTTTTCCTGGGAGTCTAGTAAGAAACAACCCTCTCTTGGGAGTAGGTTGAGATTCTTTCTTAACTAAAGAGACCTGGCCCTCTTTACATCCTTTCATTTGGAATTCTATTGTTTTGGCTTCTTCAAAATTCTCAGCTAGGGTTAGTTTGGCAACCCTCTTCACAAACATGGAAATAGAAGCTGGGAGAGCATTAGCATATACTTCGATTTGAAATTCCTGAGTAGGTTTATCTTCGGGATGTAATTTGTTTAAGATGGTAGTGAATCTTTGATTAAAATATTTGAATCTTTCCTTCTAACTCATGGTGGCAGAGAAAAACTCAGCCATTAGAGCTCCCGTAGTAGTTTCTTCTGCAAATTTATCTAAAAAGTATTTTTGAAACTTTGTCCAACTAGTTATAGATCCTACAGTCAAGTTAAAATACCCCGTGGAAGATGAATTATCAAAATTATAGGGGAAAAACCTGCAAACTACATATTCATGTTGGACATTCATAATTCTGATAGCTAGTATGAATTTCTTGATATGATCCTCAGGCAATCTCGAGGTCTTGAGGTCAAACTTAGGAAGTAATTTATCTGGGTGTTGGGGAAGGTTATGTACTCATCCAGGGATGGCCAGAGAATCTCTGGCCAACCAAGGTTGATTTTTTTGCAGTGGTTTTCTCCTCTCTTCATCATGGTCATTATGATCTTCCATATCTTAAGATCCTGAAAATGAGCATTCTAAGTTAAACCCTTCCTCTTTTGAAAAATCATCCAGCTCAGAGACGTTGCCAGATGGTGTTTCAAGGATTAGATTAAGAGGATGTTCAATTCTGGTGATAAATAAATCTATTATGTCTTATAATGTGTGCACAAAAACCTGGTCAGGGGTGTCGACCACTGGTCTGCTTATTTTTTGTCTTTGAGGAAGTATCGACGCTAAAGACAGCGCACCGAGCTGTCGGGTGTATGCTCTTATGATTCTTCTAAATTGATTGAATTCCTCGTGAGGAAGAGCGTAAGATATATCAGGGAACAAGCGTTCTTCCTCATGATGGGATGAGTTACTTGTTTTATGAATACTCTGTGTGTGTGGGTTGTCTTGGGAATGACTAGCCATGAATGTGGGCTATTTTGAATCTACAGGATGTCTGGAATATTATGTGACATATGTATTCAACCATTCATTCTTCAGGCCCTCCTTCTAGCGCCAATTCTTTTGATGGGTCCTAGATCCCTTTAACTCAACAATAGGAACCAAAACTGCCACCAAGGCCCAATTAGACTCTGCAACATTTAATAGTGGAATGGTTCTCCAGATCTTGCAATATAGTCGATTAATCGATGGGATTTACGTTTTCTTGTGAAGGCGTCTCCTTCAGTTTGGAATTTATCTTTTTGTATTTTCTCTTAGGTGGGACCGATATAAGATGGAAGCTGGGTATAAAACAACTAGGTAACAAAATAGGAACAAGTTTAACTACTGGAGAAGAAGATGAGCTTGGGATAACCCTTTAATCTAACATGTAGGCGGTGATCGTCTACCACAAGCCTTGTACTAATACATTAACCATGTGAGTATTCCAATTACCGACTGAGATACAAATTATCAGAAAGAAAACATACACGTGATAAACGATGGAAGTAAAATAATTCACTCAACTCTAATCATCAATCACATAACAACACGAAGATTCATTTTCATCATTAAAGAAAGAATTGTAAAACATTGCACCAGATAACTTATCAATAGATTTAATAGCTCTTACTTGTTAATGCATCCATTCATGAGATGAAATAGGAAATAGTTCTTCTCTGCATCCATTCATACATGCATTTGATGAAAACATAAACTTGTCTCTGGTCCAGAAGGACTTCTCAATTAAAGGCAGCTCCGAAATAGTTCTTAACAAAACAAAAAATGAGAGTTTCTTGCAACAACCATCGACCCTTAACTAATCGGTTGATGCCCCTATTTATAACACAGAATTAACTAAAAATAATGGCTAAAGTGCAGATAAGAAAAATGAAATTCTCCATGTGGCATTCTCTCCTATTAGGGTCATCAAGATATCACTTAAGAGGGTGACTCTTCTCGTACTTCGACCACTTGATGAACAACTCCTCGCAGATGTTGGTGTATGGGAATATATGTTGTTCCATCGGGGCCATGTAAATCTATGTTATCTCTACCACATGCGACTGATACTTGACTAGAATGGCACTTAATTGTTGCAGCGTAGCCCGAGATTTGATCAAGTGTTCCATAAATTGTTGCACCTGACCTGGTGCCGCGTCTATCACCTTTGCTATTTCTTCGACCCATGATGAATATTTCTCGGTGTGCGATTTGACTATGTCGCGTAAGTCGACAAAGTCGTCGGTCATGCAAAACTCAGGGAGTTTAATATCCTTCATTGCCTTGTTGATTTTGACCCAACTCTTCTCGCACTTGGCCCATTTTTCCTAAATCTCCCGATGAGGCTCTCGAGCCATTTTTTCACAATACTTGGCCGATTTCTAGATGCGGTTGATGCTTATTTCTCTTAACACCCAGATGATGTGCTCTTCGGCGTCTCAACCCTTTTGCACCGTGCTGATATACTCAATTCTTTCCACGGCCTGTTGCACATTCTCGTACCACCACTCCATATCTTTGCACGTCGCAAGTGCCATGAGGGTATCTTCCCAGAGCTCGACTATCCTTGTAGTGAATAGGTGTTTTTCATTTGTGAACTTTCTATAGGCCTCCTCAAATTCGCTCCTTAGGTACACCGTGACCTGTGTGGTGTCCTGATAGTATTTCTTCAAGTGGCGCAAATGTTCTAGTTCCTTCAAGGAAACGACAAACTCCTCTTCATCTCTTTTAGCTCTATCCAAGGTGGCATATGTGATTTCCATCCCTGCATCGACGAGTTCAAACATATTAGCATACTCTGTGTTGATCATATGTTCCTCTATAGTGATGAGGATGGAGCAATCTAAAGTGATCCTCCTCTTCTTGGAGGTCCTTTGGATGATAGCCTTCCTTTTCTGATCATAAGCTATGGCGTGTATGTCGGCTAATTCATCCACGGGTTTGAGAATTTACTGATCTCCCTAGGTGAGTGTATTCCCCAGACTCCCGATGGTATATACTTGTTCAATATTGGGTTCTTGAACTTCCTCATTGTGCTCCGAAGGCCCGTCTTCTGCCTGTCTCTCATCGGGGTTTTGAGTATCGATTGAAATAGAGGCATCGGGGATAGTATTGGTACTTACTTTTTCATCAACCGTTGAGATGCCAATTTCCTTTCGTGGGGCTTATTCTTTTGGCTCGTCCAATCCTGGCTCGTCCTTCGGACTATCTTCTTGGGTCTCCGGTTCGTCGAGTAGCTTAGTGTCTAGGACACTCTCGACTTCTTGTTCTTTCTGTGGAACCTCCTAAATTTGGATGTTGGGAATAGGGGAAGATTTCTTCTCTGGTCCCTTTTCTTCTTTGATATGTACAAGGGTCACAAGAGATACTTATGGGATCTCATCATCATCATATATCTTTATCATCTCACTTAAGGGATTTTATGTGTTGGTCCTCTGCGATGCTTCAACAGTCCCTGGCTGAGTTGAAACACCTGTCGGTGATATGACCAGTGTCATTGTGAATTCAGGGTCATCTAACCCAGTAATCTCATCAAGGTCTATGAACTCAAGGCCACTTGGTCCCGTCTGGCTTCCATCTAGATTTTCTTCAGGGAGCCTTGCCATGTTTATGATGTCTGGGTCATATTGCAACTAATCAATTATCCACTGCGCATGTTATAACATAATTAACCCCCTCTCCCACACGTTCTTAGACTCGATGGAAATTCTGTCTTGCACTGGGGTTACTTGGGGAATCTCTACTGTTTCGACTGCTACCTGGGCGGCTTCCTCTAACTCAGTCGCTATCATTTCCTCCCTAGCCCTGAGGGCCCCTTGAGTCGATTGTTCTAGGATTGTTTCCTATTCATCTAGGCTCATCGATTTGAACCTGGTCATCTTAGGTTTGGCCATCCTTGCAACAAATTCATCCCAATCCTGATAATTTTTGGTGAAGACCTCATCTTCAAACTTGTCATGGGCATAAGGCCAACGGGACGACAGTTGAGATGCGTGTTTCAATACTAAACCCTTTGGGTTGTGCTTGTGGAAATGACTAGTCTGGAATTAAAACTCCAATTGGCTCAGTCCTTCCTGCTTATCTTGAGAGATGTATTTTACTAGGTAGAAACCTATATGGAATCCATAAGGTATAAATGCCCACTTCTTATCTTTCACCAGAGTAGCGTTGTAGCCTTGTAGGATAGTTTGGTAGCATATCTCCCCTACTACTAGTCGATAAGGAACATGCACAGGTAGGAGATGAGGTGCTCCAGTAGCCCCGAATACCTTAATGTAGGTATCGCGTTCGTCCAGATACCGGTGGCCAACCTTTGCTATTACCTTTTTTTTCGCAACCGATAACCTCAGGCACTCTTTCTTGAAAAGAATAAAATGAATGCGCACGATGAATTCATCGCAGATAAGGGAGTATTATTTTTTGTACCTGTTCTCCCATAAAATTCCGAAGTAAACATGGACCGAGAGTTCTGAGGCGTGCCAGATCAAGTTCATGCTGACAAAGACATTCCTGGTGCATATGAAATCGAGTAAATACAAATCCATGTAGAAGGATGGAATCTCTCCTTCTTTCGACGTCTGAGCCTGTTGTATGTAGATGCTCAGCTTCTTTGAAATGATGGCTCCCCAATTGAAAGCTATCCCAGAAATGGCCATTGTGTAAGCTAGAGGCATCCATGCCTCTAAAAACCTGGAACAATATTTCTCCCCATATAATCGGTAGATGAGGGCCATTAGATAGATATACAGCTCCCTTAAGTTGGTCGTCTGGTACCAGGCGGAGGTCCGATTGGTATATTTCTTGTCTTCTCTCCACCATGAAGCCATCACCTAATTGGTGTCGTGGTGCTCGTAAAAAATTACGACAAAATCGGTGTTCAGCCGCTCCTCTGGGTCTCTAAGCTTATAATAACTCTGCACCTCTACTGGAAGAAAAAACCCGACAAACTCGCGATTGACGTCATTAATCAAACACTTTTGTGTTTCCATGTGGTCGATAAGCCACTTTAGGAGTTCTATGCAGGGGAACACTAGAGTTCTTCTTGCCACCATGTGTAGGTACGATCTTCGAATGTTTGGAAAAAATTCATCATCGACCTTCCTCATATTGGGGTCGCTGTGTGGGATATATTCTGAGAATTCTTCCCGGCTGATATTCTTGAAGAGTTCTCCCCAGTGCGAGAGTACAACCTTGGTCCTTGTGCTTGCCTCCATGTCTCCAAAGGCCGAAGGTTGAGTGAAAGCCTTATTTTTAGATGTCTTGATGATTGGTTCCGACCTTGGAGAAAATTCTAATTATTTTGCTGGCCCTGGGGACGAGCCTTCTCCTACCTTTGGTTCCTTTGGCTTTGACACTCTCGGAGATCACCTAGTGGTTGGTTTTATTGGAGGCATTGTTCCTGCAATCGAAACAAGCCTTTAGGTCCGATGTACAAATAAAAATTGGATAAAAATGTATATACGAAGTAAAACACAAAAAATACAGACTGGTACATACCTGTAACGCTTGCTAAACCTTGTAGTTTGATACTCACGGGATATCGAAAGATTTGAATTGCTCTTATCTCTCCTTTGGATTCTATGAAACTCATTTTCATGCAAAATCATCTCATTTACAATAACTCAAGAGAATTTAAATGAAGAAGAACTTACTGTGTCGCATCGACCAATTAATTCGGATGATGAGTGAAATTCAAACAAATCTATCATCAGATCTCTGCAATTTAATTCATCGTGGGTTGACGGTGGAGGCATGGAGGGTGATGTGTTCTATCGGTAATTTCAAACGTCCTTTTGATTCGCACACGAAGCAGCAAATAATGTGAGATTTGACATTAATTAACCTCTTAAAATCTCATAATCTAATCATACCTAGCACCAAAACGTCCCATCGGGTCGCTTTGGATTGGGGATCGACAGTGTGTTATGGATGATTTCATTGATATCCTTCTGTGAAAAACCTCTGATGTCGATCGATTTCATCGTACGGTGATGACATGGAAAAAACTGGCTTAGGACACGTGGCAATGAAGACGAGTGACTTAACTCACGAGTATTAGTCAGAGTCAGGACTTTCTTCAAGTTGTGCATTCTTAAACTAAACTTGGGATTGTCGATGTCGAAAAAGGTATTGGCGATCGATGATCAGGGATAAACCTATCACGTATTTTCCTTTGGGTTATCATATTTGAAAAATGGTCGATGCTGAAACACTTCGGGAATTGGTGATTGGGGAAAAAATTCTTAGCATGGTCGCAATGTTCATCGTGATTCAGTTTTCTCCAATTCTGACAAGCACGTCGGGTATCGGCTATTGACAATATTATTTCCTTTCCTTTTAAATGTTACTCCCTTCACCTTTTTTCGATGCCTAAGGGGATCGATTGTCGGCGATATCTGTATGTGGTACTTGTCGTGAAATAAAACTTCCGTTCGCCGATGCTGATGAAGATTGACGCTCAGTGACTGAATTGTTTTGGTGGGAAATTCCTTAAGTGTTAGGCCTTTTTTTTAATTTATTAATTTAAACAGACCTGAATAGATCATGAGAATTAATATAAAAATAAAATTCAAAACATTTATGAAAATAAAATCGAATTCAGATAGTGCAAAATTAAGTGGTACCCAAAAAAGTGAAAAATTGACATAGGATTTTTAGGGTGTGTTGAGTGCTCAACAGGTTGGTACTGCCGGTTTTATAATTTATGTTGAGGTGGAAATGATGCAAGTATGTGGACCAATTATGATGGTGATCATTCTTCAATTTTCCTTGTGTCTGCATCAAATGTAGTGGCTTATGATCCATGTGGATGACTGTCTCCTTCCCGAGAATGTAATGTCTCCTCTGGCGATAGGCTTTCACAATGGAGTACATTTATTTGTCATAAGTAGGGTACTTAAAAACAACATATGATAATATCTCACTATGATAAGACACAGGGTGGCTGTGCTGAGTGATAACTGGTCCCATAGCATAGTCTGAAGCATATGTATCAATCTCAAAGGGTTGTTGTAGGTCTGGTAATGAAAGTACTGGGGATGAGCACAAGCACTGCTTTAAATCATTGAACGCTTACTATTGGGACATTACCCACACAATGTTTTCCTTACCGCCACCCCTAGTTACTTGGATGAGGGCCCATGCAATATGGGAGAATCCCAACACAAACCTATGATAGAAATTGGCAAGGCCTAAAAATTTTCGAAGCTCAGTGAGTGTGGTTGGGGCTGGCCAGTCACAAATGACTTGGATCTTGGCTGGATCCACATGCACACCATGATGAGCCATGATGTAGCCTAGGTACTAGACCCTGTCCATGATGAAGGATAATTTTTCCAAGTTGGCATATAGCTTATGCTGTCACAGGGTGTGGACAACCTGATGAATATGCCGCAAGTGTTCCGCCCAAGTCTTGTTGTAGATGAGGATGTTATCCAGATACACCACTACAAAATTATCGGTGAAAGGTCACATGATATCATCCATCATCCTCATGAAATTTGTTTGAGAATTTGTCAAACCAAAAGGCATGACCAAACATTCAAAAAGACTTGCTTTCGACTTGAAGGCGGTCTTCCATACATCTGTCTATTCTATGTGAATCTGGTGGTAGACAGACTTCAGATCAATCTTACTAAAGTATTTGGCCCCCTTGAGTTGATCAAGGAGATCGTCGATTCTAGGAATAGGGTACCAATTTCTGACTGTGATTTTATTTAGGGCCTAGTAATCAATGCAGAGTCGCCAGGTACCGTCTTTCTTCTACGCCATCATGATTGAGCTCCCACAGGGCGATGTGATGGGATATATGTGGTCCTTGTGGATAAATTATTGGATCTGTCCCTTGATCTCCTCATTCTCTAACAGAGAGCGACAGTAGACTGGCCCATTGGGCAGTGGTGCGTCAGGAGCCAGATCAATGGGATGCTTGACTTGACAGTGCAGAGGTACCCTAGTAGGTGAGGAGAAGATATCTTTTTATTCTTCCACAACACTGTCCACTTTCTTCTGCTGTGTGGAGAGGTCAGATGCGAAGGCCCTGGATGTGGCTGCAATATTTTTCTCACTCTGAGAGAGAATCATGAAGAAGAAAAACTTCCTGGTCTGAGAGATGACCTTCTTTCATTGCTTGGCAGATATTAAGGAAATAACACTAGGTGGGACTTCCTCGGGTATCCTGTATAATTTCTTGTTCAAATTAATAATAACACTGCGAGGCCTAGACTCATATGCAACATGACATTTCCATAAATAAGGTTGGCCCAAAAGAATGTTACAAAATTTGAGAGGAGAAACATCACACAATACCTCATCTTTCAAGGGCTTGATGCTATATGATAGGCGACACTGTTGGCTGACGCAGAGATCGCTTCCTTGGAAAATCCATCCAATGGTGTAGGGATGCAAATGCGGTGTTGTCGGCAGGGCTAGCCACTTGACAACCTCTTTTGAGCTGAGGTTCTTTTGGCTACCACTATCAATGATAAAGTACATTAGAGTTCCTTTTACCCACATCTATGAATGAAAGAGGTGTTCTCCTTCTTCTGGCTCATCTGGTTCATCGGGATGGATCTTGGTGGTAGCAACGGTGAAACTAGGTTCCACGTCAATGATCTGTCTCCCCCTTTCTGGTTTTGAATCAGAGTTAGAACCCACATCTGATTCAAAGGATTTCACCTCATCCACCAACGATTGCTTGGAGAAACAATCAACAGTGTTATGCCAAGGGCCCTTATGGAAATCACACCACTTCCATGCATCTTTCTTTGTCTTTTCGAAGTCCTTCTTTTCTTGCGGCCTAGACTATTTTTCCTGAGGATGTTCATCTTTTCTCTGTCCTTTTTTCTTTGGGTTGGGGCTTCCTTTTAATTGCTTTTGATGTGAGGGGTTTCCAGGCCCAAATTGCTGTGTCTTTTGTTTAAGATTTTTCTCAATTTTGACAGCATATCGATAGGTCGTGCCCAAGGATGAGATTTCCAAAAACTCCATTTCATCCTGGATGTATCTATGCAGACCACCATGATTGATCTGAAAATGATAAAGAATTGTATTCTTGAAAATATTTGCAAGTTTTAATTCAAGTGTTCTTATGCAAATGGATCAATTTTGCAAACACAAATTTTTATAGGAATTACACATTCAAGATGTAGATAATAAGAAACAAATAACAGTGAACAGTAAACACATAACATAAAAAATGATAAAGGAGTTCACCCCTCTCTTGGGCTACATCTCCTGGTCTAGCTTCCAATGGATCTTTTATATTATTTGCTCAAAGTTATAAAATATGTGCTTTACATTGCTCAAAATGCCAAATAGATGGCTCCAATGGCTTCAGAAAGTCCAAAAACCCCTAGCTGGGCTTTTTCGGCACCTGATTTGGCCAAAAATTGAAGAAGATAGGCTTCCTGGAAGTTCCCCTTCAAACTTGTTGTCTCTGGATCGCCAAAATGCACCTCTGTGTGTCCAACCTACCACCCACACTCATTTTCGTGCTAAAACCTAGCACTGGGCGCATAACCAAAAATTGAGCAAACTGTAGGATGGTTAGGGAACCTATCCCCTAACCGCCAAACCGTTCGGCATATGGGTCATATGACCACATGCGCACACAAAAAGGGCCAAGGTTTAAAACTTATGGTAACGCGCCAAGTGTCCAGGCACGTGGGCTCCGAATTCATTTGAAAGATGTGCGCGGGTAGGTCATATGGTAAGCCACATGTGAATGGGGGCTGGGGCTTAGCCCCGGCCTGGAACGCGCCCAAACCAAAACAAACGCAAATTCAAATATTTTTGAAACCATTTATATGTTAAGAACCAATGGTGGGTGCACCGGTTGGGTAGCCCTTCCCAAAGCTCTTCCCCTACCTGGAGGTCGCGGGGTTGATTCCTACCGACTACACAAGTTTTATCCAATGCCCAGGTGACACGTGGCGACCCTTGCTTGGGCCACGTGTCACCAATCCATTCACCACCAAGATGCCACGTGTTAAGAAATGATTCGACCGTCCAACTGCCAACTGTCCACCATCTCAGCCCTGCCACATCAGCGTATGGCCCTGCCATGTCATCATACGACCTTGCCACGTCAGCATCCGTACGGACTGTACAATCAACAACTTTTTTTTGCCTGTTTGACGATTTGAACAGAATGCAATATCTCACTCATCCGATGTTCATTTGAACTCAAACAAGTTGTGTTGGGTTCGTGACAACAAGGCCTATGCACTCGTTCAATTTGAGGCAATTCCGAGCACTTCGAATTTTGAGCAAAATTTGATCCCCTGGATCACACCTCCCCATTGGAAAGCTTTTGGACCTCCAAAAGGCTATTTTTAGTCTATCTGAAGATGAGGGTATAGTTCCCTCACCTTTCCAACCTCAATCCACTCGGCTTTGCTTGGATTTTTGCCTTTAAGACCAATTCGAAGATATTCCACATTTCCTCATTTTGAAGTTCTCATTCTCCTGTCAAGGATTGTGTCTTCATGCAGTTCTGTAAGATATTCTGGGGAGAAATCATNTATAGAAGGAATCTGAACATGTTCTCCTTGATCATCAATCAAAGGAGGCTCATACAATTTCAAATTCTCAACATTAACAACTGCATACATTTGCATATAAGGAGGCAAATCCAAACGGAAGACATTGTTACCAATCCTGTCAAGAATTTTGAAAGGACCATATCTAATTGGTTTCATTTTTTTACCTTCTCCTTTAAGCCTCTCCTTACTAATGTAAAGACAAACTTCATCTCCAACTTGGAAACTGTGATCAACACGATGCTTGTCATGTCTTGTCTTGTACTTGGCTCGACTCTTTTCCAACCATTCTTGTACCATCTGATGTATCGATTGAATTTGTTCAATGAACTTTTCTGCCCTATCAATGTCATATTGACCATCAATAGCAATATCTTTCCCAAAGATAAAATCTAAAGGAGATTTGGGCAAATATCCAAAACATGCTTCAAATGGC
>WSFP011442024.1:0-20506 GCA_009831015.1 Picea engelmannii | reverse complement strand
AACAATAACAAAGAGGCTGAAAACTGGATTGATATAGAAGGTCAAACTGTCACAAGAAGACCACAACTACTGTTGCAAAAGGGGGGCCACATCAAGCATAGATAAATCCGCCTCACTTAGAAGAGATCATAAAAGGAGAGTGGAGTGAGTGTAAGCAAATAGTGAAGGGGGAGGGTTCTTATTTATACTTTTAGGATAAGGTTAGGCTAATGAAAATTATAATTAAAATAACATATTTAATTAATATAAATATTAATTAAATATGTTATAATTAAACATTAATTAATATTTTTCATATTAACCCCTAAAACAAAAATACAAACCCCCAATCAAATTCAAGCTCAAAAACCAAGGGTGGGGGTTTAGGAGAGGTTTACTTAGTGGCAACAAATGTCCATATAATTCTCAAGGTGACCATTTAACTTTATCATCACCGCATATGGGATACATCCCTCATGTGGTCATGCCCATCTTCAAAATCTCTCCTAGGTCCTGTGGACCATCCTGGAAGAGAGGAAGAGGATCACACACCAACAAATCTTGGTATTACACCAAGAACTACCTAATCAAGGACCAGGTTGCCCCAGAACATATCTGGGGTCTTATCCACCAAGGTACAAGACCAATGATCAACCCATGCTTTAGACATGGGTACCCTGGAACACATCCAGGGGCCCTAGACATATCTAGGGACTTAAACTGTTTGGTCCTAGACCAAGAACCCCAGTGATCTACTGGGGGCCCTCTCAAGGGTCTTTACTATTTGGTCCCAGACCAAGAACCCCAGTTATCTACTGGGGGCCCTCTCAAGGGTCTTTACTGCTTGGTCCCAGACCAAGAACCCCCTTTATCTACTGGGGGTCCTCTCAAGGGTCTTTTTCCATGGCTCTAACTGCTTGGTCCCAGACCAAGAACCCCAGGAGTGTATTGGGGGCCCTAGTCCACAACTAGGGTCTTCAACCATCCTCCAGGGAGAATGGCTCTTGTAGCTGCATTAAATTCAACACTCCCTCTCAGTAAGAGAGGCATTCTCAGCTACACCAAGCTTGTCATGAAAGTACACAAACTTTGTTAGGGACAATGGCTTGGTCAAAATATCTGTCGTCTGTTTTGCTGTCGGAACATACTGAATATTGAGAACGTTTTTCTGCACCATGTCCCGTACATAATGATATCTCATCTCAATGTGTTTCGACATGTCGTGAAACACTGGATTCTCAGTGAGCTTTATATAGCTCTGATTGTCACAGTGAATGACTGTGGGTTCTAGCTTTGTACTGAACAAGTCTGAAAGTAGCTTCCTAAGCCACACTGCTTCTCTACTAGCAGCACTTGCAACAATGTATTCTGCTTTTGTAGTGCTTTGGGCTATGGAGCCCTGTTTCCTGTTGGACCAACAAATCATTACTGAACCCAAACTAAAACAATATCTGGAAGTGCTCTTCCGATCCACTGTACTGCCCATCCAATCTGAATCTGTAAATCCATGAAGCATTACACCTCCACTGGAAGTGTATCTGAGACCATAAGCTATAGTTTCCCAAACATATCTCAGAATATGCTTAGGTTCACACATAAGTTGGATGAAGGTAATCACTGCATGATGAATATCCGGTCTGGTGTGTATAATATACATCAAGAACCCAATGAGGTCTTCCATATATGAAACTATAACTTCTTCTGTTTGTAAAACATCGGTCTGGATATGGACTTACAATGCAACATGCCAAGTCTGCAGAGCATATTAACTGCGTAATTTGCTCTTGTGAGAGAGGCATCTCACCTGGTTTTTGCCACACCTCTAGGCTCAAAAAGTAATGTAAAAGACCTAAGTCTTTCATTTCAATTTCTGCTGAAGAGCTCCCTCTTAGTCTGAGCTGTCAATAAAATTTCCTTTCCTGTAAGGAACAAATCATCCTAAGACAACATGATGATTGTTGAAATATAACAAGGAATGTCCTCATTCATACTTTTTTTGTGTTTTGTCATGGGGAGGACATAAAGTCAGAATTCCTAGATATGTTTTATTTGTAAAGTGACTTTTTAAATAAAGTGCTTTTATAAAGTAAATATACTTTATAACTTAAAGTGATTTTAAGTTGTGGGAACCCAAAAAGTATTTAATGAGCATTTATTAGTTATTTTGTAATTAATGAGGAGCATTAAATATGAGCCCTCAGAGTAGACTTATGATAGTCATTAGATTGAGTTGGTTATGTAAGTTAGGGTTTCTTGGGAAAAGAGAAAAGTACATATACATGCTTAGGGATGTGAGAAAAACACATCGGAGAAGACGAGAGGAGTTGAGAGATTGCTTGAGAGAGGAAAGTGAGCATCAAGAAGGGCACGATTCCCAAGAGAGATAGGGCACAAATCCCAAGGAGGCATTTTCTGTTTTGATTTGCAGCAGTGTTATTTGCTAGGACAGGCCGTACTGTATGGATCCGTACAGGCCGTACAACAACATTCTTGAGGCACGAAAACCTAGGCAATCTTGGGCATGATTTTCGAGGCAGCCCTTGAAGAATTTTCTGAAGTAAGACGACCGTACAGAAGAGAAGGTACATCAGCTTGTTGTGGCATGAATTTCAAGGTGCCAAATTTCAGCAAATCCGTACAGCTGTACGGACTGTGGCACGGTTTTCAAGACAGATTTGTGGGGGACAGTGTTTGTGTTGTGAGAGGTATTTCTCTTGGTTGAAAAGTGTTATTGATGCTATTCTGAACTTTCCTAAAGAAAAATAATAATATCTCTCTCTCTCGTTGGGTTTCCCCACATTGGGGTTTTCCCTGGCATTTGCCTAAATTTTTGTGAGTTATGGGTTGCTGTCCATTGTGTATTTTCCACTGCATATTTTGCTTAACAATGTGTATTTCTGCTTATAGAAATTTCTGAATGTGGGTATGCATTTTTGAAATTTAAGAAGACAATTATCTCTAGGTTGCTAAGTGTTTGACGAAATGTGTGAATGAAATATTTCTGATTTTGTCATTAAAAAATCAACATGGTATCAGAGCTTTGTCTCTGGCAGTGGGCAGCGTGATATTTGGGCAAAAGGGTGTGATTGTTTTCCTTGAGTTGTGACAGGGAATATGGTTGCAAGCATTAGATATGAGGATCGGTTGGATGACATTTCCAACTACTTGCAGTGGAAGGTTCGTTTGTCACCCGTTCTCAAAGAGAACAAGATTTATAGTTATGTCAACTCTGTTGTAGCAGCTCCTGCAACAGATCCCGTTGATTTGGACTTGCATGAGGTCAAGGAAGCTAAAGCTCAGAGGATTATTCTGGATGGGGTGAAGGATCACCTTATCCCACACTTGGCTGAGAAAAACACTGCCAAGGAGATGTGGGATGCACTTAAGAACTTGTTTGAGACGAAGAACGAGAACCGGAAGATGGCCTTGAAGGCTAAGTTGCATGATACCAAGATGGGTAAGGAGGAGAGTGTCTCTTCTTATCTTACTCGGGTGGCTCAAGTTAAAGATGAGCTGGCAGCTGTTGGAGAGGTCACTTCGGATTCTGAGTTGGTGAGGATAGCCTTAAATGGATTCACCAAAGATTATGAAGTCTTCGTGAAGTGCGTGGTGGGTTGTGAGCATCTACCAGATTGGAGCAGAGTGTGGGATGATTTCACTCAGGAGGAGATCCGAGAAAGATCTCAGAGCAGTGATCATAAGACAAACAGAGCTGATGAGAATGTTGCTCTTGTGGCAAAGAGCAAGAAGAAAGGAAGTCCTGGAAGGGACTTGAGTAAAGTCATATGCTTTTGTTGTAACAAGTTGGGGCACCTTGCCTCTCAATGTCCTGAGAGGAAGAAGAAGAAGAAGGAGTCAGAGTAGCCTGAGACAACTGCTATAGAAACCATAGAGGACTTTGATTCAAAGTTCGATAGGGAATTTTCTTTGGTTACCCTAGTTTCCAGCGTCGGCATCGGATGATTCAGAGGTGATGTTGGATGGATTGTGGATAGCGGAGCCTCTAACCACATGACGAGAATCTGGCGAGTATTCCCAGACTTCACAGAGATTGGTCCTGGCCGACAGGTGGTAAATGAAGGTGGTATGGCGAGAGCTGTACGTGGAGTTGGGAATGTTAGATTCCAACTCGAGTTTGGGGGACTCTTGGAGATTGATGGAGTTCTCTTTGTTCCAGGGTTGAGTGTTAACTTTCTCTCAATCTCAGCCTTGTAGGATGTAGGATATTGCGTATTGTTCAAGAGGGAACATGTCTTTATCTATAGAGAGGGAGTGGATCCGGTAGAGCTGCAGCTGATCGGTAACCGGGTGGATAGGTTGTATATGTTGAGAGGACAGCCTATGATGTATGATTTAGCGTCGGATGAGGAGCGTGAGGAGGCTTCTAAGACTGCGGTGGCGCCAAGGTATCAGTCTTGCATTCCGAGAGAAGAGAGCGAGTCTCTTCTGAGCACTAGCAGAAGGCTCAGCCAGGTTGATCGTATCGATGCTCAAGATGAAGTGAGCTCAGGGTTCCAAGAGGTTGTCAGGAGAAGATCTTCTAGTTCGAGTTCTGTGCAGGTGTTGTGGATGACCCCAGGTTCAGAGGGAGCTCCTACAGAGCACAGTATGATGGAACCAGATGATGGAGATGGCAGCGAGTACATTCCTCGTTAAGAGGGAGTGTTGAAATGTAACAATGAATGTCCTCATTCATGTTTTTATTGTGTTTTGTCATGGGGAGGACATAAAGTCATAATTTCTAGATATGTTTTATTTGTAAAGTGACTTTTTAAATAAAGTGATTTTATAAAGTAAATGTACTTTATAACTTAAAGTGATTTTAAGCTGTGGGACCCAAAAAGTATTTAATGAGAATTTATTACTTATTTTGTGATTAATGAGGAGCATTAAATATGAGCCCTCAGATTAGACTTATGATAGCCATTAGATTGAGTTGGTTATGTAAGTTAGGGTTTCTTGGGAAAAGAGAAAAGTACATATACATGCTTAGGGATGTGAGAAAAACACATCGAAGAAGACGAGAGGAGTTGAGAGATTGCTTGAGAGAGGAAAGTGAGCATTAAGAAGGGCACGATTTCCAAGAGAGCTAGGGCGCAAATCCCAATGAGGCATTTTCTGTTTTGATTTGTAGCAGTGTTATTTGTTGGGACAGGCTGGCTTGTACGGATCCGTACAGGCCGTACAACAACATTCTTGAGGCACGAAAACCAAGGAAAGCTTGGGCACAATTTTCGAGGCAGCCCTTGAAGAATTTTCTGAAGTAAGATGGTCGTACAGAAGAGAAGGTACATCAGCCTATTGTGGCATGAATTTCAAGGTGCCAAATTTCAGCAAATCCGTACAACTGTACGGACTGTGGCACGGTTTTCAAGACAGATTTGTGGGGGACAGTTTTTGTGATGTGAGAGGTATTTCTCTTGGCTGAGAAGTGTTATTGATGATGTTCTGAACTTTCCTGAAGCAAAATAATAATATCTCTCTCTCTCTCGTTGGGTTTCCCCACATTGGGGTTTTCCCTGGTATTTGCCTAAATTTCTGTGAGTTATGGGTTGCTGTCCATTGTGTATTTTCCGTTGCATATTTTGCTTAACAATGTGTATTTCTGCTTATAGAAATTTCTAAATGTGCATATGAATTTCTGAAATTTAAGAAGACAGTTATCTCTAGGTTGCTAAGTGTTTGACGAAATGTGTGAATGAAATATTTCTGATTTTGTCATTAAAAAATCAACAATGATTTTGTACAATCTTTACATGAAGATTAGGATTTGCAATACTCTTGATGAATCCAAGACTCTGTATAGAGACTGTCAATACTTTCATACCAAGCTCTCGGAGCTTGTTATAATCTACGAGATTCTTTCCCATGGATAACCTCTTGCTTAACTTCACTGTTAAGAAAAAAATAGTCTTAACATATATTTGGTGAGGTTTCTAAATTAAAAACTGCGACAAGAGAGATAAAGATCATGTTTGGAAGTAAGGATCTTGCCATAGATAATCCCTTATTTCTGAGAGGAGTCATGAGTCACAAATTTAACCTCAATACAACCATCTGCTGTAAGCCAATTGGAGGTTACTACTGATTTGCCACGAGGTCTTGGAACTACTGCCCATACATTATGCTTCAAAATTTATTCATATTCTTATATCTTTCCACACTTGAATGTTTGGATGCTTCTTCAAATGTGGAAGGTTTTGAATCAATCATAAGATTCAACTTAGCTATAATGTCGGAGTACTTATCTGGTTTCTTGCTTTCTCTGAAAGTGCCCTTAGGTGATGAATGCTTTTTTGCTTCCTATTTTTTCCGGCACCAGGCTGGTTTCCTTTTAATAGGAAAATTTCTCTAAAGGAAACTTGATAGAATCCCTTGACTCTACTAAGCTTCCATGTCTGTTGTAGGTCACGGTCTAACTCATATGCAGGGACTGCTCCCTCTGAGTCTCATAAAATGTCTGCCTCCCTGCATGTGAAAACTGGCTCCCTCTGAACCTATAAGATCCTATGAATCTGATCTGGTGTCGTATCTCTTCAAGATGTTCTTGGTGCTAATACCAAGTTTAATATGAAAAGTTGAGTCAGACTTCTTGAGCTCATGTGCCAAGGATAATGGCGGCTCGATTACAATATGAGGATTCTCGATTAAAAAGAGATATCTGAAGGGTTCCCAAAATGAGGAAAAAATACCCCAAGAACTAAGATTCCTTAACCAAGAAAAATAACCCAAGGTTACACGTTGTCTTTCATATAAGGGATAATAGACCAACACATTGCTGAGTTACGAAACCGGGGAGAAAAGAAACCAGTATGTGCTGAGATCACAACTTCCTTGGTTACAAAAGAGATTCTGACAGTATTTCCTTAAGATACTGGTTCATAAAAAAAAATTGACAGGAAGGTAAACATATCTCTTCTTGCTATCTTCAGTAATCACAATTTCAGTGAAAGAAATAAAATGAAGCATACCTGAACTTACCTTGAACTTGCATTGGGATGAGGACTCACATGTACTTTGCAACCTGCTACCAACTGTAGCTATATGAGACATCTTCTGTGTATACAGATGTTTTTACATGTAAAAGTAATTTCATATCCTCAAGAGATCAACCCACAGTCTGTTATACTACTTGAAGTTGTCTATGACTTGATGAAGTCATGCAAGTGAATTTTGACAGGAAATCCATTCAGAATAAGAACTGTTATTGAGGATTTCCAAATGTTGAGGCAAGGATAAGGACTTTGAAATGAATATCCATTCATTGTTCCAATGGATTCTGATTCTCCACCTACTTAACTGAGTATGTGAAAAAAATTTCAGTTCCCTTGTCCTCAGTAATATCAATAGTAAAGAAAGTGGATTGGTACAAATAGTAAATTTATGACACGATCATTTTAGTACATGATTTCAAAAAGAAAAAATATAGAAAATAGGATCTGCATTTCCTCTCCAAATCCTCCTTTGTCAAAAACTTCCTGCAAAGAAGTTCAAGAATTTTGTCTTCCTGGAAATGAATCTTATGAACTAGCACAACTGTAAGTACTAACTTAGCATATGAACCTTAGGTAATACTGAAAATTTGAAACAGAAAGTCACACAAAATCCTTTTTAGGGTCGAGGTTCTCTGAGCATCTTAATTTAGGGACTTTAGGTTGTTTGTCTGATAATTAGGACAAAGATTCTGCTCATCATACAAAAGTTTTGAGGTTCACTGAGAATTGTTCAGAATTGAAAAGCAAACACCTTTTAAAGGGGGAGGAGAATCTCCTACCAACATTTGACAAAGCCTTGAGAGTGTCAAACAATTACTCAATAGTTGAGATACATTATTGTCCTCTTGAGAAAGTAAACCAAGAGGGTTCCTATCAAGCGCTTATACATCTCTGCAATTTAGAAAAAGTCATTTAAATGGATTCAAAAGAACAAAACTTGTTTCAATAGTGCTCTTGTGGCCCAGGACTAATGAATTTCAAAACAAGGCCAATAACTTCATGTCAATGTTCCTAGTTGATCCACAATGGAGAATGAAGACAAGTTTCCCTTCCATCAAGAGTAGCAGAAGGGTATCATAATTTTCCATAGCCTTTGAAGATAAACTCCATCTGTCTATACATATGCATAAATTCACTTGCAAGGATTTTAAATCTATTATAATCATGTCCGTTGTAAAGGAGCCAAGTTCCAACAAATCAAGGATCCTAGTTACGTTGTTTTGTAATTGGGCTTGATATTTAGATGAACGATAAGTTACTCCTTGGAGAATAGTTCTCTCTCTGATTTGAAAGGACATAAAAGGGACAAGGTAAGATTGGAGGCATACCTTGTAACAAGAAGTCTTTCAAATAACACTTTAACCATGTCCAGCCCACGCTTGACTAAAAGTAAGTTATTGGAATAACTACCACCTCTCACAGAACCATATTTTATGTCGGAATCCACTAATACCTGTAAAGTTGCAGAAGAACTTGATGCTTCTGTCAAATATTGGAACTTTTCAACAAAGTTCAGGCCCTGTTTATCTCCTTGTCTTAGTGAAGGAGTCATATTGTAAACAGGGTAAGACAATCTTACTGCTGATCAAAAAATGAACCCTAACAACAATGGATCTACGCAGGCTCAAGTCTGCAATCCTTGAGCTCTTTTCACTCCCTAAGCTCTCTGATACCATGTTAGAATTAGGGAAGAAAACCAGAAAAATACTATCGTTTAAATTTTCTGTTAGATAGAACAACAATGGCTTAAAATTAAACCAAACTTAGAATAGGAATGAAGTACAACAATAGATCTGAAAATGATTAGATCTAAGCTAGAAATATATTTCTGAGTAAGCAAGATAAATAGATCTAAACAATAGGTAGATTTATGAGTTAGATCTAAACAATAATTTATTCTAGAATGATCAAAGCAATCAGATCTACACAGTAGCAATTAGATCTGAAACATAAAACAATAGATCTGTATATAACAGTAACATATAACTTGA
Organism: Picea engelmannii; assembly: GCA_009831015.1. Classification (NCBI taxonomy): domain Eukaryota; kingdom Viridiplantae; phylum Streptophyta; class Pinopsida; order Pinales; family Pinaceae; genus Picea; species Picea engelmannii. The sequence continues at coordinate 11,541 of WSFP011442024.1, read as the reverse complement.
AGTAGTAACTTACCTCTGTTCAATGAAGAAGTGCATGACTCACTCAAGGGATGAAGTGCCACTGAAGATATGCTCAGAAAAAGTCAAGAATTATGGATCTACCTCAAGGGTTAGATCTCTTAGCAAGAGAATGAAGGACTAGTTGCCACCAAGGAGAAACCACACTTAAAAACACCATAGAGAAATTTCTGGAAATCAAACCCTCATGCATAAAAACTTCACACAAAATTTTCTTGAGATCAAACCCTCATTCGAAGCATATGCAGAAAGTAATAACAACAACAAAGGGTACGACTGTCTTGAATAACGAGCAAGAGGGGCCACGGTTTAGGAAGGAGTCCAGATCTGCAATTGAGAGTGGGACGACAACCTCTTAGAAGAGGTCTAGAAGCACCTGACTTGCTGTAGGAGAGGGCGGTAAGTTCAATCCTCAACACACAAGAAATTATAGCATATAGCAACCCTTCAACAAAACTTTTGACAACTTAGAAGAACCCTTGACTCATCATTAATCATAGAGCAGGCAACAATAACAAAGAGGCTGAAAACTTGACTGATATAGAAGGCCGAACTGTCAGAAGAAGACCACAACTACTGTTGCAAAAGGGGGGCCGCATCAAGCATAGAGAAATCCGCCTCACTTATAAGAGATCATAAAAGGAGAGTGGAGTGAGTGTAAGCAAATAGTGAAGGGGGATGGTTCTTATTTATACTTTTAGGCTAGGGTTAGGCTAATGAAAAATATAATTAAAATAACATATTTAATTAATATAAATATTAATTAAATATGTTATAATTAAATATTAATTAATATTTTTCATATTAACCCCTAAAACAAAAATACAAACCCCCAATCAAACTCAAGCTCAAAAACCAAGGGTGGGGGTTTATGAGAGGTTTACTTGGTGGCAACACATGTCCATATAATTCTCGAGGTGACCATTTAACTTTATCATCACTGCATATGGGATACATCCCTCATGTGGTCATGCCCATCTTCAAAATCTCTCCTAGGTCCCGTGGACCATCCTAGAAGAGAGGAAGAGGATCACACACCAACAAATCTTGGTATTACACCAAGAACTACCTGATCAAGGACCAGGTTTCCCCATAACATATATGGGGTCTTATCCACCAAGGTACAAGACCAAGGATCAACCCATGCTTTAGACATGGGTACCTTGGAACACATCTAGGGGCCCTAGACATATCTAGGGACTTAAACTGTTTGGTCCCAGACCAAGAACCCCAATGATCTATTGGGGGCCCTCTCAAGGGTCTTTATTGCTTTTTCCCAGACCAAGAACCCTAGTTATCTACTGGGGGCCCTCTCAAGGGTCTTTACTGCTTGGTCCCAGACCAAGAACCCTAGTTATCTACTGGGGGCCCTCTCAAGGGTCTTTTTCCATGGCTCTAACTGCTTGGTCCCAGACCAAGAACCCCAGGAGTGTACTGGGGGGCCTAGTCCACAACTAGGGTCTTAAGCCATCCTCCAGGGAGAATGGCTCTTGCAGTTGCATTAAATTCAACAAGCCTTTATCAATAACATTTAATGCTTCAATGTGAACTTTTTGGCTATATAATCTTCATGGCTACCCTTGACTTGTGTTTGCAGGGATTCAATATGATTGATAATCTAGAAGGTAAGTGTGGAGGCTTTCAATTCAAACGATATCAACTCGAGAGAGTTACCTAGATTAAATTCAAACTTAAATTTGCTCCTTCCTATCACAACAAAAACAATGAGAGTTCTCGAAAATGGCAAGGAAAGGATAGAGATTGGACAATTTTAGGTAGCGAAAGGATATATTTTGAAGAGATTGGGAAGAGCTCTACTATCTATACGAGAGTTTGAGTATCACTTAGGATTATGCTCAACGTTTTTAAGCTTTAGGGTATGATGCTCTCTCTAGTCACAACGTTACCAAGTTTTGTATCAATAGGATGAATAGAATAGTTGCATTGGTTTAAGCTTAATTTCTCCCATGTTAAGAGACCTTTGAGATCATAAGATATTGGATCTACAATAAAATCTTCAATACACCCTAATTCAACCAAGCAAAAAATACAACAGAAATGAAACAATAGTGAAATGATCAACATGAGAGAGACACTCTAATACCAAAGCACGTGAACAAGAGAAGTGATCTAGAGGAAGATTTTCCTTAGGCATTTATCAAATAATAACTTAATTGAATGAATTGCAAATAAGGAGTGTGCTTTATTTATACACCTCCTTTAGAGTTTAAGGCACTAGCGCCAAGAGGGTGACAACATTGACCTAGTCAAATATAGAAAAAAATATAATAAAATGGGTTTAATTACATGTAGGTTCAACAAGGCCACCGATAAATCAAATATAGGGTTGACACGTGGCCTCAAGTGGAGATTAACCATATATCCACAAGTCCTTTCTTTGTTGGTAGTATTAGAGCTATTAGGAATCTTGTCCCCTTGTAAAGAGTTGACTAAGGATGAATTACTATAAGGGAGAAGTTTAGGGTTTATGGCAAAGAGATTGATAGCATTAGAAGGTTTAGGGATAAATAATACAAGGATAACCTAACAAACATAAACTCGTCTTTGGAAGTTGATGTTAATGTTAGAATTTAAGGGTAAAAAGTAGGCTAGCTAGAAACATAAATAATTTTATTAAATTCCAAACGTTTGCTCCTGCAATTCTATATCAACAACACATTAAAATTTATGATGCATAATCTAATAACATAAATCAGTAAGTGGCATAACATAGACCTGAATGTTACTGTTGGAACACATACAATTCTAAACTTTTGAGCTTTACATTCTCTACTTCATGAAAAATATAATCTTTCCCAAGCGGTAACTTACAAAATAACTTTGAATTTCAAATCAAAGTCATTTTTGGTTAAATAGTAACAAGGCGCGCGTAATATCTGCCATTAATGAAGTTTTTTGGTTTGATCGAACGATCCTTATTTCTCCGGAGTTTTGGAGCCGCCTAATTATTAAAGAAGCAAATTGCTAAAGGTCGCTTTGGAGCTTCGGGCATTTCGATAAGTCTTCACGATAAAAGCCCCGAAACCCGAAAGTGTCCGTTATCACTTTTCCTAAACCTTTAAAGGACAACAGATGTAGTACACATGTATCTTTTGAGTCTATCTTGAGTTGACACATGGCACCCATTTATGAAATTTTCGTTTGAATATTCATACGATTCCAAGTAACACGTGGCACCCCCCTTTTCTTGACACGTCCTCTATAATGACCTCATCTGCGACACGTCACCACGGGATATGACTCTTCGAAAATATAACAAAGGGCTAATTCACAAAATCATCGAAGCACCAAAGTACTGAAATGTTAAACTTTAATTAATTAAGTTAATCATGTTTAAGGAATAATTAATGACTTCGCACTTTGGGGTTCAAAAGTTTACCCTTCATCGTATCCTAAAATCTTCGAAGTCCGAATTTTCGAAACACTTAAAGTTAAATATGATTAATTAAGACTTAAAAGTGATTACCGGATAATTACTCACTTCGCAGTTTCGGGTTTCAGGGATTTCCTCTCGAGCTACATCTAAAGTTCCCGAAGTCTGAACTCCCGAAACACTTGAAGTTAACTCATCTTTTTAAACATGATTAATTAAGGTTTTAAAAAGCAATTATACAGGGATTAACCTTCACAGATTCGGGATTCGGGAAATTCTCACTCTCTCTCATCTAAAATTCCCAAACACGAACCACTGAATATTAATGACATTCATGACTAATTAATAGTAATGATTTTTAATGTAGATTGCGGATCGCCAGGTAGACTTTTCTATTAAAGATAATAAATCTGTCGTCAGTAAAGCTATATACTAGAATCAATGCATCTGATGTGAATAAAAACACTTCGATTTTGAATTTCATTTTCACCCTCCGCAAAGTAGCAAGTTTTATCTGATTAACAAGCTCACACAATTCCTCTTCAACAAATAACCTCGTTCCGTTCTCTTGATAGCATGACACCACAGAAGATGATGAAGAAGCCTGATGCGGTTGGTGAAGGTTCAAATCCAAATGCGGACGTCCTTTCGGACACTACGCCATGAGCTATAGACTCTGTTAAATCTTGGACACATGTGTTCGAGGTTCTGGAGCATGAGATTATAAACTGCCCAGAAGATTCCAACGATGAAGTAGACGATACTCACGAAGCTAAACTCAGATATATAGCCCAGTCAGAACTACACAAGATAGTTGCGCGACTGAGACTCATGCCGTACAACGACATGATAAGCTGGGCCTTAGAGAACATCGACGACCAAACTAAGAGCATCACCAACCACCATAAAGTTTTCGTTGGTTCATTCCGACCAGAATACCTCCAAGTAATGTATAAGCTATCTCTCGAGCCAAAATATAATTACAATACTGCATTTATGTTAGAGTTCGAGCAACACAAATGCATACAATATGACAAGAGTTATCTTGATATGATCAAGTCTTGGTGGGGGCACCCAGAGAAGTTCAATGTCGACACTCATGGCATGTACGCCACAACGTCCTTGGACACTCACATGATTTATGTAGCTATGATGCTCTGTAAACTATTCAGGAAGAAGAGTCCTACTCATTTCCCGGTGGAGTGGGTATCGATTATGCATGAGGTGGCTGAGGGCTACACATTTAATTGGGCCAAAATTTTATCTGACAACTTGGCCAAGGAAATTACTGAATACAAAATGGCGAAATCAAAGGGGCAACCCGTCCCTTTCTATATGTCTGCGTATGTCATGGATGCCATCTGTTTCCTGACTCCTTTCCTATTGATGAATTGGAGCTGGACCCTGACCAGTGCAAAGCCGATTCACTTTTATCATTCCAAGCCGTGGGAAGAAAAAACAAAAGATTTCTTTTACGAAATCTATCACAATGTAGTGGTCCCTGTCCATGTAGCCTTATATTATATGGTCACCCACCCCCTCGCATTTCAGACAGAATTATGGGGAATCTCGACAAACTAGTAGATTGGTTCATTGAAGAAAACTTCTCTTATATCAGTGTGTTTGAATGCTCAATCCCTCCCCGTTCTCTCTCGAAATTTTTACCAGATTGACTAGTATGCCAAGAAGTAGCTTACCAGACAGTAATGGGGGGCATCAACAAGGAGCTGAAGGCAGCCTAGAAAAAGGTATGGCCTACCTTCCCTCTCCATGTCAATATGTTTTCACTATTGGATTTCGGTCACTCCAAAGTGGAGGTTGTCGCTTTGGAAGATGTCAAATTGGTTGACATTGAATTCAAAAGGCACGACCCACACAAAATCGTGGAGAACCACCTGGCCCAATACAACTTGAAAAGATATGTGCATGAAAACTCCCCACATGATGAAATATTCACGGGAGTGAGGTCTTACGAGGAGGTATTGAATAGATTCCAAACCTTGTCCCCAGATCAACAAGCCAGTTTCCTTTGTTTCCAAAGACACATGCAAAACAGTTTGCCGAAAATACTACAAGGAGAATCGATAACCGCTCCTCCTACACATAAATCTAAACCTCTAGGTTTTGAACCAGGGTACTCTGGTAAACAAAATATTTAGGAAACCCCAAAGAGCTCCGAGGTTTTGACTCAAGAATTAGAAGCCCCGTTATCAAAGCAGCTAAGCCCCCATGCCCTAGCTCATCTCAAAGCTTATCTAAAACAAGGACATGATACGACTCTTTCGACACCAGCCACACATGCCGCTAATACAACAGAACAACAACCGTCTACGGAGATAGATACTCCTATTACTTAATTAACACCTCTACAGTCTAGTTTCGGGAATCCTAGTTCCGAAGTCGTTTATGTGGGTGATCTTACCCCAATATTGTCCGAAGAGATGCCTCCTTCAGATTTCTTCTTCAGCAAGAAATGGAGGGCCATTGTCAAACGAGAAACACAACAGAAGGATAGGGTAATAACCAAAAGGCAGAGGATGTTATATGACGAAAATAATCGCAACGATTCAGAATTCGCAAAGGAAGTTGCAGGTTCATTGGGTGCCTTTGCCACGACAAATCAATGGTTAATGGAGAACTTGGCAGAGCAACTAAGACAAAAAATCTTATTGGTGGGGTAGTTGCAAGATCAAATATTGACCATGGAGCAGACTATAAAGAACAATATGAGCCAAGACTTCGAACAAATCAGAGCTTATGACCGACATCAAATCCAACAGCTACGGGCTAACCTCGGTGAGCTCCATCGAAATTCAAAGGCCAACAAAGGATTAGTCACTTAACGAGATGAGTTAATAAAGAAATTGCAAGCCAGGTTAGACTTGACTGAAGGTACATCAGTAGAGATATCAACTTTTCAGACTCAAGCATTGAAGGTAAACGAAAAACTAGAAATGGCTCAGCAAGATCTTTTCATGAAGGTTGATGCCATCCAGAAATGCTACTAGGCAGTAGACCTTGATCTAAAGGATATCTATATTAAGGAGGGAGAAGCTCGCTCAACCCGAGCTAAGTTTCAAGAAGCCATCATATTGGCACAGAAAGATAATGTCCCTAATTTTCCTTGGCTTTCCCCTTCTAAACAAATAAGAGGTGATATGGCCCTGAGGGTGTGGGAAACGAATTTGGCAGAGAGCAAGAGATTAGCCAGGGAAGTGAAAGATGCTTGTCAAGAAGCGTTATCATCCCTAGACAAAAAATTGATTGATTTTGAGGGAAACAATATCGCAGAGGCCTTGGGGAAAATCGATATTGCAATGAACCAACATAATTCTAGAAAGAACAAAGAAGAAACTATGGAATCCATTTGGGAAATGAGCTAGATTGATCTCCTTAAGATTAATAAATGGCTAGTGAACACAAGTTCACAGTCCCAGGCTATAATTTAGGAGGTGAAAAGGATCCAAGGGAAGCTACCTCAAGTAGAAAGGAAATTATACACTTTCGAGCTGAATGAAACAATTGAGCCATCAAAGCTGGTGGTGGAATTTTTAGATAGATGCAACCAATGCATCGAGCATGGAAAAGCAAGCACAGTTGTGAGCAAGAAAATGTCATTGCATTACTAAACGTGGTTGGAGGGACAGATGGAAACATGACTACAACGGCTAAGATATTATGCCGAATCATTAGGAAGACCATAATACATATGTGTCTGACCTAAAAGAATGAGGAAAAGAAGTGTTTCTGCCAGCAAACGAAAAGAGATTTCCAACGAAGCTCATGGTTCTCTATGCACTGTTTTCTTATTCCAAATATTTGCTATTTTTAATTATAAGAAGTCCAACCGTTTTGAGTTGTGACACTTTGTATAAATACATAAATTCAAGATCTATCAAGGGCTGCTTCTTGCTAGATGTAATAGAGAAAACTCTCGTTTTTTGAGTATTAATACAAGTGCAGACAAAGATTCCAAGTTCTGTTCAGTTTGAGTTATGTGTTTCTCCTGTATTTCCATATCTTTGAATTTCCTTATGCAATTCTTGATAAGTGATTGATTGCAATTTAGTATCACAACTACTGTAATCATATTATCTCAGTAATTCGTTAAGTGAGCAGTTTTTCCTTTGTAATTGCTGTAAGTAATACAAGACCTGCAAGCTATTTGAATTACTTCATCTTATATCTTGTTCAAGGGTGCACTCTTTATTTTCTTCTACTGCAAATAAGGTGAGACTCATTTGCCATTGATGCTTGGCTTTGTTTAATAGTTTTGTAAGTTTCTCCCACACCATTTGATATCATAATTGTGACTCAGACAACGAAATACAACCTTTGTACTGTCCTATTATTAATTTCATTTAAGGTTTTTTCTTATATAACTAAAGGTAGAAAAAACACTCTCTTAAAACAGTCTTTTAAACTTTCCTGATGCCTGACATTACTCTTTGAGCCTTAAGTTTAATCTCAGGAACAACAGTTACCTTAGCCAAAAAAACAGGGAACAAAATACCTGATATGCTGCTATTACCTTCCTTAATGTGTGCTCAGAAAAAACTTAATGGATCATGGATCAAACTCTCAGGGTAGATCTCATCATGATCATGAGGGAAATACCAAGAAGAACTTTTAGGATAGTAACACTGGAAAACAAATCAATAGAATGAGAATCTAAGGATCATGCCACTGTCAAGTAATATGGCTAAAAGAAAAACAACTCTGTTCAACCTAAGGCTAAAAAGAAAACCCCAAATAGCCTTAACACTTTCACCCCACAAAAATCTGCTTCAAAATATCAACAGTTCCAAAACAGCCCCAATAGTCCAGTTCACAATAATACTAGGCTGCTAGCATACAAGGTGAGGCAACACACAAAGGGCGACACCAGGAAATGGTTAAGGCAACATCATCTAGACAACAAGGCGACACCAACAAGAAGATCCAAAACACCAATCAACAACCAGAAAAACCCTCTACGACTGGTTGGGAAAGACTTTTAGGGTCAGTGACATGCTTAAACAAGAAAAGCTGAAGGGGATAAACCCATGGTAGCTGGAGCAGACTAGGAACACACAAAGAAAGAGCTGAGAGGACCCAAGTAGACCTGTCCAAAAGAGCCGCAACCACCTAGTGACCTTATCCAGAAGAGTCGCAACAAAATCCCTAGTCTTCAACTCGGCTAAGAGAGAGTGAGTGTGTCAAATGAGGAATATACCACTCCTTATATAGTTTTAGGTAGGTAGGGTTAGGGATAACTTGTTATCCTATTTGCCATAACTTTAGGGTTAGGTTTAATACCTAACAAATAAATAAATAATATTTTACAATTTAAAATATTTAAATGGAAAATCAAAAGTCAACAAGGAAATAAGAGAAATCGATGAGAGGGGTTTCAAGATAAAAGCGACCAACTTTTCTTTAGGAAGAAGTAAAGAATCAAACCAACACATCATCAAGAAATAGGGGGGTCATAACTCAAGCAAGGGGGTTTCATTAATAAACAATAAGACAAAGTCAAAAGGTTAAGTCCTTCTTTAATGGAAGATTTGTCCACATGAGTCTCATGATATAACTTATAAGCTTTTATCATCTCAGCATACGAGTAGGGTCAATGATGTGATCATGCCCTTCTTCTTAACTGCTCCTAGGTCATATGGACCATCCTGGGAGAGAAGAAGGCCACATATCATCTCGACTTGGTACTTAACCAAGAAATTGCCTCATCCTAGACCATGATACCCCATAACACATTTGGGGGCCCTAGATCACAATTAGGGTCTTAACCACCAAGGTACACAACCAAGGATCAATCCAAGTGCTGAGCAAGGATTCCCTGGAACACATCTAGGGGCCCTAGAGCGCATCTAGGGACTTATACCATCAAACTGCTTGGTTCTTGAGCAAGAACCCCAACTATACACTGGGGGCCCAACTAGGGTCTTTTTCCATGTCTCTAATTGCTTGGTTCCAAACCAAGAACCTCGAGAGTGTACTGGGTGCCCTAGATCACAACTAGGGTCTTTGCCATCCTCCCGGAGAATGGCTCTTGCAACTGCATTAATTCTAACACTCCCTCTCAACAACGCCAAGCTTGTCTCGAAAGTATACAAACTTTGTCAACGATAGGGGCTTGGTCAAAATATATGCAATTTGCTCCGTCGTCGGAACATACTGAATACTGAGAATGTTCTTCTACACCATGTCCCGAACATAGTGATATCTCATCTCAATGTGTTTCGATTTTTCATGAAACACATGATTCTCAGAGAGCTTTATACAACTCTGGTTATCATAGTGAATTACTGTGGGTTCCAACTTAACACTGAACAAATCTGAGAGTAGCTTTCTAAGCCACACTGCTTCTTTACTAGCAACACTTGCAACAATGTATTCTGCCTCTGCAGTTCTTTGGGCTATGGAGCCCTGCTTCCCGCTGGACTAGGAGATCATTGCTGAACCCAAATTGAAACAATATCCGGAAGTGCTCTTCTGGTCCATTGTACTGCCCATTCAATCTCACCTCCACTAGAAGTGTATATGAGTCCATAAGCTATAATCCCTCGGACATATATGAGAATATGTTTATCAACAATCATATCAATGTGTTTTGGATTACACATGAACTCACTGAGGGAATTTACTGCATAACAAATGTCTGGTCTAGTGTGTACTAGATACATCAAGGATCCAATAATTTGATGATATATTGTAGGGTCTTCTGGATATGAACCTGTAGCTTGATCATGTAACTTCTTCAGGTTAGAAATCATGCGTGGTCATGGAATTACAGTCCAACATCCCAACTCTACGAAGCACATCAACTGCATACTTACTTCGTGATAGAAATATCTCACCATGTTTTTTCCACACCTCTAAACCAAGAAAGTAATGCATAAGACTGAAGTCCTTCATTTCAAACTCTGCTAACAACTCTCTCTTAGTCTGATCTATCATATGTTCCTCTCTAGTAAGGAACAAATCATCCACATATAAAACCAAGATAACAAGATGATTCTTCACAATATTTATATAAATATTAAGGTCTGCTATACTCTTGGAGAACCGAAGACTCTGAAGAAAAATGTCAATTATTCCATACCAAGCTCTTGGAGCCTGTTTCAATCGATACAAGGCTTTCTCGAGTTTGCAAACATGAGATTCCTTCCCATGGATCACAAAACACTCAGGTTACTCGATATAAACCTCTTGCTCAACTTCACCATTAAGAAAGATAGTCTTAACATCCATTTGGTGAAGTTTCCAATTAAAGACTAAAGCAAGAGAGATGATGACTCTGATAGAGGTATACCTGGCAACATGAGAAAAAATATCATCATAATCAATTCCCTCTTTCTGAGAGAAACCACGAGCCACAAATCTAGCTTTGAATTTTTCAACACTGCCATCTGTTGCATGCTTTATTTTGTAAATCCATTTAGAGGTTACTATTGATTTTCCTTGGGGTCTTGGGACCACTTCCCATACATCATTCTTCAATATTGATTTGTATTATTTTATCATGGCATCCTTCCACACTTTATGTTTGATAGCCTCATCGAAAGTGGAAGGTTTTGAGTCAATCACAAGATTCAACTAAGCTATCAAACCTGAGTACTTATCTGGTTTCTTGTTTTCTCTGAAAGTACCTTTAGGTGCTGCATGTTTTTCTGCTTCCTTTAAAATTTCACGACACCATGCTGGCTTCCTTTTGATAGGAGGTTTCTCTAGGGGAAACTCAATAGAATCCCTTATGGGGTCCATTGAAGGCTCTCTGGCCTCCTTCCTCTACTCATCTAAAAGTTGTGAATCTGAAGGTTCTAACGATGGAGCTTCTTGCTCCTTTGTATCACAGTGAAGTTCTCTAGAACGATGAAAGACAACTTCCTCATGGAAGGTCACATCTCTACTGACCTCTATATAATTTTGCTCTGACACATAGATTCAATATGCTTTTGAGGTCTTACTATACCCCACAAAAGTGCTTTTCTTTCCAGAGGGCTCTAACTTAGTCCCATTTTCTTTTGGTACATGACTGTAAACAAGACTACAAAAAAATCTCAAATGATCAACGAACGGATTCTTACTCGTGAAGAATTCTTTTGGAGTTTTATCTTCCAAAGCTTTATGAG
>ML869341.1:18925-39431 GCA_009831015.1 Picea engelmannii | reverse complement strand
GAGAGCTTGTGAAGAAACCCCATGTACAGACATTGAATTAATAGGAAAGCTTTTATTCAATTCCATGGATGTGTTTAGTCTTTTTGTGTTGTTAGTATTCTGTTGTTGCATGCTTGCTTCCTTTTATGCTTATCTTCTATATGTTGCATATGTGATTGCATATCAGGTTAGAAACCTGAGAGAATGAGTTTCAATTGTTTCTTTGTTTGAGCCAGGAGATTCCTGCATAGAGTGCAGTCGAATTCCTCCGCATAGAGTGCGTAGAGGGGGCTAGACAGTTGAACTTTTGTGCTCGGGTTGCCAGAATGAATTAGGTTATTCGAACCGTGCAGGTGAGTGCAGGTCGAATTGAAGTCTCAGAACCGAGTCTGAGAAGGGAAGGTCGAACGTAGGAGAGATGTGAGAAGTCTCCGAAGGAGGCAGAGAATCAAAGCTCAGGTGGGATAGCACCCTTTGTTCCAGTTGCACAGGACGACGCTGGCGCAACGAAAGAGTTCTCAGGAGAAAGAGAATCGATGATTGGAGCTCCCCGTGAAGTTTTGCGAAGTCCCGAGGACCGTCTGATCGTGGAGGAGTTGCGCGGGAGATAACCCATAAGCACAGGTGTGGAGAACCAAAGTCCATCGGACTTCAGGGTTTCAGCATTCGGGATTTGGTAAGGTGAGAACCCACACCCCGTAGAATCACGAGTCGCAATTCCCTGAAGCAACCTGAACCGTTGATCTGGGCAGGGACACGTGGCGCAGGATCCTGAGGAGTCGGAGCTCGGGGTTTTGCAAGGACCGTAGACTTGGGTATCAGGAATCGCGAACTCCCGAATCGTGAATTCCCGATAGAAAAAGAGGGAGACAGGTGTTAAGGCGTAGGCCTCACCAGAGGTGCTGACAGGTGGAACGATATCGGGGTCTCAGCATTCGGGATTTCCAAATGCAAGAAGATCAGGACAGTTGAAGTTGCGATCCCGCGATCCCCGATAGAGTGGAGAGAGGAGGTGACGTGGCGCGGAGATAGCGCACGTGCTATCAGAGTTCGGGGTTCGGGACTTTGAGTGGTCAAGGATTCATGACTTCGCACACCCCGATATCCCGATAGGGAAAATCTCGACCTGTGTGAGCGCTGACCGTTGACCCTTGGCATTCGGGGTTCGGGGATTTGATTTGCACGAGAACGTGCACACAAAGCTCGCGATAGCGCGAACACCGATCTTCCGATTTGCGAAGGGAAAATCGCTGAAGGAGCCTACTGTGGGTAGTGGACTCCCAAGTGGAGAGGAGATTACTTTGACTCTTCGGGCCCGTGTGTGTGTGAAGAAGGTCCTGGTGGGAGCGGCTTTCTCGGTGAGGGGAAGGTTGCGTCAGAGTGGCATCAGAGCCAAGATTTCTCTGTTTTCTGTAGCAGAGAGGAAGAGAAGACATAATGCCACCAAGAAGAGGTAGGCAATCACCCGACCCAAAGGGGGAGAGGGAAGTGTCCAGGGAAAGAAGCAGTCATGGATAGAATATAGAATTGGAGAGGGAAATACGAAATCTCCATGCTAGAATGGAAGATATGGAAGAAGCGCAGAGGAGCACAGCAAATACAGGAGATCTGAGTGACTCCGAAGGCGAAGCTGATGCTGTACCGCAAGGTGGAGTTGCAGCAGAAGATGCAACAAATTAGCGGTTAATCAAGGCTATCGCCAGGATGAGTGCAAAGGTGAAGATGGACATTCCATCTTACGAGGGAAGCCTGGATGCAGAAGAGTTGCTGGATTGGATCCGAGCACTCGACACCTACTTCGATTACGAAGATATCGAAGAAGACAAGAAGGTGAGGCACGCTGTCACTAAATTGAAAGGACATGCAGCCTTATGGTGGGATGAGCTGCAGGCAGACAGACGTTCCAAGGGAAAACAGAAGATAAAGAGCTAGGACAAGATGATTGCTAAGATGAAAGAAAAATTCATCCCCAAAGACTATCATATCACTCTGTTCAGGCGGATGCAGAACCTGAGGCAGAAGATGATGACGGTGAAAGAATACACAGAGGAGTTCTACAGGCTCAACATTCGAGCTGGTCATCGGGAGAGTGATGACGAAAAGGTGGAAAGATACTTGAATGGTCTTAGGTATGACATTCAGGATGAATTGAGCATGGCCACCATCCGAACAGTTGAGGAAGTGTACCAGATGGCTTTGAAAGCTGAGGAGAAGCTGAGCCGCAAGCAGGGACAGCGAGGGCGAGGAAGAAGCCAGCCACGAGGTAAAGTTGTTGCCCAGGAGAGAACTCAAAATTCCAAGGAGGATTGGAAAAAACCTCAGGGAAGAGCTGAAAGAGGTGGAACCTCACAGTAGAGGCAGCAAAATTTTGAGCTAAGGAGACAGCAACCAGATCAGCAAGGAGGATATGCTGACGCCAACACTTTTCCTCGTACCCGGGGTAGAGGAAGAGACCGTGGAGGAGTTATCACGTGTTTCACTTGTGGAAAAGATGGTCACAAAGCCGTGGACTGTCCAGAGAGGAAGATGGACAAAGGAAACGCTCACATTGTTGAGGCGCAGAGGCGTGACGTTGAAGATGAAGACGCTGGAAGAGGGAAGTCACTAACAGTGCATAAGGTTCTCTTGAAACCCGAGAAAGAGGTGGAGGATACAGCTCAAAGGTGTAGACTGTTCCGGACGACTTGCAAGACCAAGGGCTGGAAATGAAAGGTTATAGTGGACAGTGGGAGCACAGATAATCTCGTTTCGACCGAGATGGTGGAGAAGTTGGAGCTGAAAACGAACAAGCACCCAAGTCCATACAAAGTGACGTGGCTGCAGAAAGGACACCAGGTATGTGTTACCAAACAATGCTTGGTAAATTTTAAAATGGGTGAATATAGAGATGAAATATTGTGTGATGTCATTCCCATGGATGTCTGTCATGTTTTATTGGGGAGACCATGGCAGTATGATAGACATGTGGTTCATGATGGGAGAATGAACACATACACCTTGGAGAAGGATGGGAAATCACATACACTGATTCCGGGGAAGGATAAGGAGGTGAAGCCGGAGGTGAGCAGTACTATACTTCTCATGAGTGGGAAAGAACTTCTCACAGAGCTGGAGAAGGATGAGGATCCACAGTTCTTTGTCGTCAGGAAGTCGAGAATTGTCCTGACAAGCACAAGAGTGGACGACTTGCCAGAGGAGATTCAGGAACTGCTTGGAGAGTTCACTGATATCATCGTGGACGAACTACCTCGTTCGTTGCCACCGATGAGGAGTGTGAGTCACCACATTGACCTCATACCCGAAGCAAGCTTGCCAAATAAGGCAGCGTACAGGTTGACACCTCAGGAGAACGAGGAAGTCAAAAGGCAGGTACAGGATCTGCAGGACAAGGGACTAGTGAGAGAGAGTCTGAGTCCATGTGTTGTTTCGACAGTACTGAGTCCGAAGAAGGATGGAGGCTGGAGGATGTGTACAGACTCCAGGGCGATCAATAAAATCACCATCAGGTATAGGTTTCCACTGTCGAGAATGGACGACTTGATGGATTGCCTAAGCGGGGCAAATTATTTTTCAAAGATAGATCTCAAGAGCGGATACCATCAGATCCGGATGAGAGAGGGAGATGAGTGGAAAACAGCATTCAAAACAAATGAGGGTTTGTACGAATGGCTATTCATGCCGTTTGGGTTGACAAACACGCGCGGCTGATGAATGAAGTCCTGCGGGAATTCATTGGCAAATTTGTGGTCGTATACTTGGATGATATTTTGATTTTCATCAAGACTAGAGGTGAACACTTGAGGCATTTGACCATTGTGATGAAAAGATTGCAGCAGGAGAAACTACTGATCAATTTGAAGAAGTGTTCCTTCATGCAGACAGAACTCATTTATTTGGGTTTTGTAATTTCGGCTAACGAATTGAAGATGGATCTTGAGAAGGTGAACGTGATCAGGAATTGGCCATCACCAAGAAATGTTTTTGAGGTAAGGAGCTTTCACGGTTTGGAAAGCTTCTACAGGAAGTTCATTCAAAACTTCAGTGGAATCAGTGTTGCAATGATGGATACTGTGAAAAAGTGGCATAAAATTTTTCAGTGGATAGCCGAGGCTGAAAGGAGCTTCAATTTGTTGAAGCGAAAGATAACCGAGCAGCCAGTGTTAGTGTTGCCAGATTTTCATAAAACCTTCCAAGTGAAGTGTGATGCTAGTGGATATGTTTTTGGAGGGGTTTTAAGTCAGGATGACCGACCTGTTGCATATTACAGCGAGAAGTTGGATGATGCAAAGTTGAAGTACTCCACGTACAACAAAGAATTCTATGCCATCATTCAGGCATTGAAGAAGTGGAGGCATTATCTCATACCCAAATAATTTGTGTTGTACAGTGATAATCATGCACTGCAATTCGTGACTCAGCAAGAGAAGCTGAATCAAAAGCATGCGAAATGGGTGGAGTACATGCAGAATTTCACATTCGTGATGAAGCACATTTCAGGGACTGCAAATAAGGTAGCTGACGCCTTGAGTCGAAAATGTTTATTGCTGCAAGAATTCAGGGTCAAGACTTTGGGTTTTGAAAACCTGAAAGATATGTATGCAGGTGATACTGATTTCGGGGAAGCTTATGAAGCAGTCGAGAATTCGGTGCTCAGAGATAGGAGCCCGTGGATAGATTTCTTGATACAGGATGGATTGCTATTCAAGGGCAATCAATTGTGAATTCCAAATTGATCTATGAGAGAGAATTTGGTAAAGGAGAAACACAGCGGGGGCTTAGCAGGTCATTTCGGACATGACAAAACATTTGCCAAGATGAGTGAATCATATTTTTGGCCAGGAATGCATGCATATGTGAAGATATTTGTTGACCGATGCAGAATTTGTCAACATGCGAAAGGCCGAAAACAGAACACAGGGTTCTATCAGCCGTTGCCTATACCAGAGAGGCCATGGGAAGCCATTAGCATGGACTTTGTGTTGGGTTTACCTAGAACACAGCGAGGAGTTGATTCCATTTTTGTAGTGGTGGAAAGGTTCTCGAAGATGGCGCATTTCATTCTGTGCCATAAGACGAGCGATGCAACCCACATCGCCAATTTATTTTTCAAAGAGATTGTAAGATTGCATGGATTACCGAGAAGCATAGTCTCGGATCGGGATACCATGTTCATAGGCCATTTTTGGAGGACGCTATGGAAGAAGCTGGGGAATAACTTGGCATTCAGTTCTGCTTACCATCCGCAGACCGATGGACAGACGGAAGTAGTTAACAGGAGCTTGGGAGACCTGTTGAGAAGCCTTGTGATAGAGCATCACACCAGTTGGGATCAGATCTTACCACAGGCAGAGTTTGCGTACAACGATTATGTGAATCGGAGTACAGGTAAGAGTTCGTTTCAAATTTTATATGGAACACAGCCAAGAGGAGTTTATGAGCTCAGGGAGTCAGAACAGGCTGAAACTAGCAACGCGAGTGCTGAAGAGTTCGTTGAAGCTATGCAAGAACTTCACACACAGGTGAAGCAGCGGTTGCAAAAATCCAATCAAGAGTATAAGCGCAGAGCCGACCAGAGGAAAAGACAACTTCAGTTTGAAGTTGGTGACATGGTTCTGGCGCACCTGAGGAAGGAAAGGTTCCCGAGGGGAACGTACAACAAGCTCAAGATGAAAAAAATTGGGCCGTGTAAAATCCTGAAGAAATTCGGGCAAAATGCATATGAGCTTGAGTTGCCGGAAGGCATCGGGATATCTCCGATTTTCAACATTTTGGATTTATACCCCTACAGGACTGAAGAAGCAGGCACTGGAACTAAGGAACCAGTGATCCAGTGGTAGAAACAATTACCAGTTGCACAGAAACCGAGGATGGAGTGCATACTAGATAAACGAGCAGGGAAGAAGACCAGGAGAAAGCAGTATTTTGAATACCTGGTGAAATGGAAAGATCACCCAGTGGAGGATGCCAGCTGGGAGATAGAAGCAGTGATTTTTAAACATGGGCAGACTGTGCAGGAGCTCATGAGAAGGAGTCCATGAAATCTTTTGAGCCGAGGAGTATGATGCAGGAGCATCCGCAATTCATCATATGAACCAGCGCGAGGAGAAAGAAGATGACAGCTGGACAAGCCAGCAACCTTTTTGATTTTGAATTTTACCTTGGTATTGTCGCGTCGTCGTTTCACTAAAGGCATTCAAAGTTGAGCGTGTTTGTAATATAATGTAGATAAGGAGGCATTTAACAGTTTTAAATGCTGGTAGATAGGGTTAGCTGTAGATTAGACAGTTTCATTTTCCAGGAGGGAAAACGAATATAGGCACCCTCCTTGTGTAATTGATTATTATTCAGCATTAGCATTAGAAGAGAAAGAAGAGCAGAGCAGAGAGCTTGTGAAGAAACCCCATGTACAGACATTGAATTAATAGGAAAGCTTTTATTCAATTCCATGGATGTGTTTAGTCTTTTTGTGTTGTTAGTATTCTGTTGTTGCATGCTTGCTTCCTTTTATGCTTATCTTCTATATGCTGCATATGTGATTGCATATCAGGTTAGAAACCTGAGAGAATGAATTTCAATTGTTTCTCTGTTTGAGCCAGGAGATTCCTGCATAGAGTGCAGTTGAATTCCTCCGCATAGAGTGCGTAGAGGGGGCTAGACAGTTGAACTTTTGTGCTCGGGTTGCCAGAATGAATTAGGTTATTTGAACCATGCAGGTGAGTGCAGGTCGAATTGAAGTCTCAGAACCGAGTCTGAGAAGGGAAGGTCAAACGCAGGAGAGACGTGAGAAGTCTCCGAAGGAGGTAGAGAATCAAAGCTCAGGTGGGATAGCACCCTTTGTTCCAGTTTCACAGGACGAAGCTGGCGCAACGGAAGAGTTCTCAGGAGAAAGAGAATCGACGGTTGGAGCTTCCCGTGAAGTTTTGCAAAGTCCCGAGGATCGTCCGATCGTGGAGGAGTTGCGCGGGAGATAACCCGTAAGCACAAGTGTGGAGAACCAAAGTCCATCGGACTTTGGGGTTTCGGCATTCGAGAGTTGGTAAGGTGAGAACCCACACCCCGTAGAATCGCGAGTCGCGATTCCCCGAAGAAACCTGAATCGTTGATCTGGGCAGGGACACGTGGCACAGGATCCTGAGGAGTCGGAGCTCGGGGTTTTGCAAGGACCATAGCCTTGGGTATCAGGAATCGCGAACTCCTGAATCGTGAATTCCCGATAGAACGAGAGGGAGACATGTGTTAAGGTGTAGGCCTCACTAGAGGTGCTGACAGGTGGCGCGATATCGGGGTCTCAGCATTCGGGATTTCCAAATGCAAGAAGATCGGGACAGTTGAAGTTGTGATCCCGCGATCCCAGATAGAGTGGATAGAGGAGGTGATGTGGCGCGGAGATAGCGCACGTGCTATCGGAGTTCGGGGTTCGGGACTTTGAGTGGTCAAGGATTCATGACTTCGCACACCCCGATATCCCGATAGGGAAAATCCCGACCTGTGCGAGCGCTGACCGTTGACCCTTGGCATTCGGGGTTCGGGGATTTGATTTGCACGAGAACGTGCACACAAAGCTCGCGATAGCGCGAACACCGATCTTCCGATTTGCGAAGGGAAAATCGCCGAAGGAGCCTACTGTGGGTAGTGGACTCCCGAGTGGAGAGGAGAGTACTTTGACTCTTCGGGCCCGTGTGTGTGTGAAGAAGGTCCTGGTGGGAGAGTCTTGCTCGGTGAGGGGCAGGTTGCATCACAACCTGACTCTTCAACCACGGGCCTGACAACTCGACTCTTCGACCACAGGCCTAACAACTCGCCTCTTCAACTTGCAATCAAACCAGGTATAGGTACAGATGGTATCATGGGTGGGTGGATGGTAGGAAAACATGAGTGAATAATCCAACCATCATGGGAAATACACTAAATCCCCCTGTTATATATATGCATGTGCTTTTTTTGACACATAGCACTCAAGGGACTCTCTTGTCCCCCCCTTAGAAACTTAGGATATATAAAGTTATATCCATATTTTAACCTTTTAGGAATATTAATATAATATTCCATTGGGCTCAAGCCTCCTTTATCTTATCCCCTTTCCTATACTCGAAGCTCTGTTACCCCTTTCTAGCGAAGTTTATCCGCCCATCTCTTTTGTTTGGTCGGTCTACAACAATGGTGTAATTTAATAATATTATAAGTATGATTTACATTTTATAATATAGGCATGTTGGGATTTAGCATCTAGGTTCTCTGACCTAATAATAATATAAGCATTCTAGCCTATAATAACCTGGATCACCAACCTATAAAACACAACATATATGCAAAGGCTCCTTGGCCTCAATATCATGCACTTAAATTGGCATGTGCAGAACTCTGGGATGTGCACACTCTTCTTTTGGTGTTCCATCCTTTTTCATTTACACATGTGTGTGATACATTATAACATGTGCACTTCTTTGGTATGAGATTCTAGCACATTGTATCAATGCGCGTAGAACCAATGATACATTATAACATGTGCGCACTTCCTTGGTATGAGATTCCCACACACTAACTCAATGCATGTAGAACCAGACCAAAGAGCTTGTATCATCAACTCACCAGCTTATATGTATAATTTACATTTACATTTACAATTTGGGGTTCATCCTAGGGGTAATAATAATAATAATAATATATTTTTAAGGTCACGACCAAGCCAACACCAAATTGGTGTATGAGACCTCCTCTGCCCAGTGATTTTACCGATAAATTCTACGAAGGTATACATACCCTACCCCCCTTTGGATTTGAACATGTGACCTCTTAGAAGGAAACACATGCTCTTAACCATTAGGCCCACTCAGGTTGTACACCTTTGGTAAAAAGTTATTAAGGAAATAATCCTAAATTCTTTGGCATTGTTAGTAATAATTCTTTTAGGAAAACAAAACCTAAGATAGAATGTTTTCCTTTATAACTTTAATAACAACTCAATCAGTGGCTTCTCTCACAGTAATAGTATCAACCCATTTAGTGAAATAATATATGACTATCAAAATCCATCTATGTGTTTGGATATTTAGACACTTATGAGTTAGTTAAGATCAAATTGGTTTGATGTGTGTTTCTTTACTCTATTTCCTTCATATGCATTAGTATTCATTTGTAGTTATGTAATTCGACGATCATGATATGTTCTAGACATAAAGTGATACTAGGATTTACATTCTCATCTATACTAACACACATATTGATCCATGGCTTAACACCTTATTGGTTCATGGTCTCTATTTAAAGAGAATGAAGGGTCATTTTCTGATGATCAATTGTGATAAACTCAAATCTTAAATTCTTTTCTTTTTATTTAATATATTGCCTCAAGTGGTTGCATTGGTTGGGGTCATGGATTTTTTCCTTCTTTGAGGTTTTTAACCACATATTATAATGGTGTA
Source organism: Picea engelmannii (assembly GCA_009831015.1). Taxonomy (NCBI): domain Eukaryota; kingdom Viridiplantae; phylum Streptophyta; class Pinopsida; order Pinales; family Pinaceae; genus Picea; species Picea engelmannii. The sequence continues at coordinate 30,030 of ML869341.1, read as the reverse complement.
ATGATATTTCATTTTTTTGTGAGAGTGGTTTCTTAAGGTGTTCAACCTATGTGGAATACCATGTTTATTAAACATGGTATCAGAGCATGTATGAATACATGCTCTTGTTATTATTGAGATCCCAAACATGTGTCGTTTCATTTTTGGGTTCTACTATTTCTATGCATTTATGGGATGAAAGAACTATTCCATTGTGTTTAGAGTGCCACTTTCAATTGGAAACACTTTTTGTTTCACTCGAAAATATTTCCATTTGCCTAAGATACAACCATTTTTGTTAGATTTGGAGGCATAAATTCCAATTACACCCTTTTTAATTTATTTTTTCTTGAGTTAATATTTTTGTTTTACTAATTTTTATTCCCAATTCGCTACTATTTTTGGCCTACATATTCTCTTTGTCATGCACTTTGTGTGATCTTGGATAATCAGAAGCGAAGAAAAATGTGTTTTCTTTTCTGCATGTGCTCTTTTCTTTATACTCTATGTGAGCTAAGAAAATTAGAATCAAATAAAAAAATTGCAATTTTTGGGCAACTCTAACCTATCCTAACATAGCCTAGCTTAGCCTACCCTAGACTATTCTATCATAGCCTACTCTAGCCTAGCCTAGAGTCTATACTAGTGATAGACTTTTCAATTACTTCTAATTAACTTAGTAAGCAAATGAAGAGTTGTACATTTAATTATCAATATGGGGCTTGTATGGAACTTGCGAACTAATGTGCAGAATTTATGCAAGAGGAGTGTTGTTTTCACTATGAAATTGTAGCACTTTAATGTAACAATTCAAAGATTCAAGATAGCTTAATTAAGTCACCAAACTATGTTATGGCCTAAGTTGTAGGAAAGTAAATAACACACTGGCAAGTAATTGATGTTAAGTTTTGAGCTATTATTATTTTTCTTTTCAATTTACTAAATAACAATAGAATAAGTAGGATCACTAAGAGAAACACAATCACAAGATACACAACATTTATCCTGGTAAATCCTCATGGGGGAGAAAACCCAACAAAAATTTATTAATATAGATATCCAATACAATGCCAAGACAATAAACCAAAACACTAGAGAATATCCAATGCTGAACAATGTGCCTCTCTCTTCCTTCTTCTCCCAACTACAACTCTCCAGAATTGCGCACTTGATGAGTTAATGAGTGAGTGAGATAGTGAAGTTTTGAATTCCTTTATTTATATTGGCTTGCAAGTGCTAGAAATGTGTCTTTTCACTAGGCAGGGATGACTTGTGTTCTTAGTGGTTAAAACCACTTTAATTAGGTCTGGGGTCCGACTTCTTAATTTGAATAATACAATTAAGGTTTGACCAATCCGCAAAAGGGGATTTGGCCAATTAAATGCCTGACATGATAAATCCACAAAAGGGGATTGATCTAATGAATAATGACTCAATAATAATTAGAATACTCTTTGCAGTTACAATATTCCAACACTCCCCCTTAACAAGAAGGGTATTCTACAACATCATCAGGAGAGAGAGAGGGCAACAACATCAACATCATCTAGAACACTAAATGGCATATCTATAAATCATCGGAAGTTTTTCTTACCATCATAGTTCACATCATGGAGCTAGAGTAGCATCATCATCCTCATCAACATGAGGCTAAAGTAACATCATGATCATCTTTAGCGTGAGGCTAAACTAACATCATCATCTTCTTTAGCATGAGGCTAAAGAAATATCATCATATTCAACATTAAAGTTGAAATAACATCATCATCATCATCTTCTTCATCAAGAAGCTGAAGTGGCATCAACATCGTCTGCATCAACATGGATTAGTATAACACTAATACATCATCATCATCAATAAAAGAACAAGGCTGATACAACATCAATAACAACAGTATCACAGAACAAAGTTTGGAGCATCATCAACATCAACACTAGGCTAGAAATCTTCAGCATGAAGATGGCATCTCAACAAAATCAGTACGAAGTTGGCATCACAAAAACAACAGCACGAAGATGGAAATCTTCAGCACGAAGCTGGAAATCTTTAGCATGAATATGGAACCACAACAACATCAACACAAAGATGGAAATATTCAACACGAGGCTAGCATCACAACAACATCGGTACGAAGATGGAAATCTTCAGCACAAGGTTGGCATCAACATTATCACGAAGCTAGAAATATTCAACACAAGGTTGGCATCAACATCTTGTGGTACTCTGACAGATCCAAATGATCTACCCAGGAATCAAAAGATTCACTAGGATATAAAATCCTAACGGAGCTATCACTACTGACCAAAGCTAGCATATACATGCACAAGTACTTTGACATCCTGTCCTTATGGACCTTTGGGATCTATCCAGGGATGATTAGTCCTGTAGGATATAAAATCCTAACTGAGCTACCCGCTATTGGTTAGGATACCATAGTATCATCAGCACTACTCCCCCTTTCGAGGGAGGTCTTTTCAGACTATACCAAGCTTGTCTCAAAATTTCTCAAACTTTACACGAGACAAAGGCTTGGTCAATACATCTGCAACCTGCTCATCTGTGCCAACATAATGGAGCTTTATAGCTCCTCTTTGCATCATATCATGAATGAAGTGATATTGGATATCTATGTGCTTCTACTCATCATGGAACACATCATCTTTATACAACTTTGGTTATCACACAGGATAACGATGGCTTCCATCTCCATATCAAATGGATTTGTCAACAACATCTGAAGCCATATGGCTTCACAACTAGCAGAACATGCTGCAATATATTCCACTTCTGTCATGATGAGAGAAATACTTGATTGCTTCCTACTATGCCATAAGATCATAGCTGACCCCAGACTGAAACAAAATCTTGAAGTTCTATTTCTATCATAAACACTTCCAGCTCAATATGAATCAGTATATCCATACAATCTGAAGTCATGATCTCTAGTATAGGAGAGACAAAAATCCAATGTACCTTTAAGGTGAACACGTATGGGTTCTACCAAATACTGACTCAAGGAAAAACATACATCTGGCCTGGTATTCGTCAGATACATCATCGAACCAATAATCTTTCTATACAGAGTAGCATCAACCAATTCTAACAAGGTATATACCAATATCTTCAACTTCGTTTCCATGGGTGTGTACATGGATTTACATTTCAAAATTTCAAACCTCTTCATAATTTTAACTACATACTTCCCTTGGTTAAGGAAGATCTTCTCCTTTCTCTACCAAACTTCAATACCTAAGAGATAATGCATTAGGTCTTTCATCAAACTTTGTAGCGAGCTTCTTCTTTAATCTATGATGAGATTTTCTTCATCTTGTCAATAATACACCATCTAAATATAGTAGAAACATCACTGGCTCATCATCAATAACCTTGAAGTAAAGGTTAGAATCAATTTTAGTCATGGTAAATCCAAAACTCTTCATAAAACTATCAATCTTGTCACACCAAGATTTTGGAGTTCGCTTCAACACATATAAAGCTTCCTTCAACCGAAATACATGTGTCTTTATATCTTCAGTCTTCAAATCGTATTGTACCATCCTAGTACACTTTCTTCAACTTCAACTTAATGTGCACAATTGTGTTCTAGCTTTATGTGCTTTCTGCAAAGCACTATCTGTCTCACTGCCTGAGAGTATGTCCTCCCCTATTTCTACAATTGTTCTTTTGGAAGTGGAACTTTTCACCTGCAGTTTCTCTAAAGTTGAGAATGCTACTCCATTATCACTATGATTGTTTAAATCTTAGATTAAATCCTCTACTTCATCACGACAACAGCTTCATCCAAAACTGAGAGTGGCTCAATAACTGATACTGAAGGTAGCTCTTCTTCTTTCATGGAGGTAACTCTATCTTTTATCGTAGTCATGTCTCCATGAACCAACTAATGTAATGCACCAAATACCACTCAATTTTAAATATGGGGATTTCTCCCTCTGCATCTCATAATATATATGAATCATGGTTGTTCTGGTTGTCTTCATAAATACTAGAACTATTTCTTCATTTACTGGAGTAAGTGTCTTGTCATAGTATTCTCCCTCTTGATGGGAGAATCCTCTGGACACACATCAGGATTTGTACATCTGCAACATGCTTGATCTATTAGATCAATCTTGGAAGTCAATACTAACTTCTCTTCTAGTCTCACGAAAAAATCCATATCCTCCTAGTCTTTCTGATTGACTTCCTTCTCTGTCACTCAAACAAGGGAATCTTCCCAGAAGATTTCATATCTCCTATGAGTCTCTAAAGTTGTGATCTAGTATTCTCATGACATCTGTCTCCCAGTCTTGGAAGTTGTCTCTTCATCTAATCCTTTCTGATATCAGGCTTACTCTTGATTTCTTTTAAGTCTACAAGGACTTCATCATCTCTTATGGGGTATACTTGCTATTGAATACCAATTCTAAATATGAATGGTTGAGTCATACTTCAAACAAGTTATGTTTCCCATCAAGGTGGCTTCATTATCCTTTGACCAAGTCTTCAGTGAGTTCTTGTTCTAATGTTCAGTCATCTTTGGAGCCTTCTGCTCCTTACAATCAATCTCCATATGAGATACTTTGGATCTCAAAAGATAGCTTCTTCTTCATCTTCTTTGGTACATCAATGTATATGGTCATGTACATAGTTTGCTTCATGTCTCGTCTAATCTGTTGCCTTCTATAACCTTCACTATAGCTTCCTCAAGGTTGTCACATGTGACCTGAAACAAGGTCAACAAAACAACAAGCAAGAATAATACTCTTTTTTTAATAGTAAATAAAAAAAATAGCACTAATAATCGTCACAGTAGCTCATTTAGAGCTATCACTTGTGACATGTCTAAAACAAAGATCAAAAGTAATAAATACAATATGAAATGAGGTCAACGCTCTTCTAGTGTTGTGATCAAACATTCCTCCATGGAAACCTGGAACCAACAAAATAAGTTTCTCTTAGAGGAGATGTTAGTTGTATATGGTAAATGATTACATTAAGCATTTATCTCAATATGCTCATATGCTACCAAGTATAATACTTTTCAAAGACTGTTGCCTCAACTATAGTGTTTACTTGTAAAGGGGTATTTATCAACTTGTCATGTGAAACTTTGAATCTTCTCAACTTAATTAATCAAACCTAGAACCTAGAGCCTTGTCCTCAAGAATGAGTGTGTTTCTTTTCTTGAAAGTCTCCTTCACTCAAGATGACAAGTGTTTTCTTTAACTTGTCTTCTGTACTGAGACAATATGCTCTCTTGACAGAAAATTGGGTTAGAGAATAAGCTCTGTGATCTCAATTTTAATCCATCTAATACCTTGAATTTAATTTTGACCAAAGGTTAGTATGATGGTCATATCGTCAACATGCAACCTAGATCAAAATAATGCCATAACAAATAGATGCATATCAGAATAATCAAACTTGGGTTGCATTATTCCTTTTAATGTGTTGGATCCGATATCCTTATGGATCTATGTCAAGAGATCCCTTATTCTACAAATACCCTTTAAAGCTTAACAATTTAAACATAAGTGAGTACATACCTATGATAGCATTTGCAGGTAGTGGCACCATTTGGTAGCAGTGGTGATAATTACCAACCCTTAAAAACTTCAAGGGTGACTGCAACTAGTACTGCAATAGATACTTCAACTGATACTGCAACTGCAATTAATACTACAAGTGATTTTGAAACTCCAACTGCAACTTAGGGTTTTATGAGGAAACCCTAATTTTTCAAACTTCAAATTTTGAAATTCTAATCGAGGGGATAGATACACTAAGCTGAGGCGAGAAATATGGTGCAGTCAGATTTCTGAAAATCCAAATTTTACCCCTTGAAATTGAGCTTGTGGAAATATGGACTGGTACTTCTGGTATTGGTTCTGGTTTCTTGGTTTTTTGGTACTTCTATTTTTCTAGTTTTCTGGTACCAGTGAAAACTAGGGTTTCACTTTCCAGGAGTTATGTCCACTGAAAAAGTGCACTCAAGGTGCCAAAGAGTTCCCTAGGGAACACTTTTCTAGATGGTTTTTAGGTTGATATTCCTCTTCAACAAAAGCCCTAATTTTCTTGTATGACAACAGTGATGTTTTTATTTATCCAACGAAAGATGCTCTCTTCATCTTATCTCTGATACCATGTTAAGTTTTGAGCTATTATTATTTTTATTTACAATTTACTAGAGAACAATAGCATAGGTAGGATCACTGAGAGAAACACAATCAAAACATACACAACATTTATCCTGGGAAACCCTCATGGGGGAGAAAACCTAGAAAAACTTCCTTAATATAGATATCCAATACAATGCCAAGACAATAAACAAAAACACTAGAGAATATCCAACACTGAGCAATGCGCCTCTCTCTTCCTTCTTCTCCCAACTACAACTCTCTAGACTTGCACACTTGATGAGTGAATGATTGAGTGAGATAATGAGGTGTTGGCTTCCTTTATTTATATTGGCTAGCAGGTGTTGGAAAGGTGTCTCTTCATTGGGCAGGGCCGACTTGTCTTCTTAGTGGTTAAAACCACTTTAATTAGGCCTGGGGGGAAACTTCTTAATTTTCATAATACAATTAGGGTTTGACCAATCTAAAAAAGGGGATTTGGTCAATTACAACGCCCGACATGATAAATCCAAAAAAGGGGATTTATCTAATGAATAATGACTCAATAATAATAGAATACTCTTTGCAGTTACAATATTTCAATAATTGAAATCACTCTTGTGGAAATTAAATCACTCTTGTGGAAATTGAAATCACACTCGCGAGAATTGAAATTACAATTGCAAAAATTGAAATAATACTTACGGAAATTGAAATCACACATGCGAGCATTGAAATCACACTTGTGGAAATTGAAATCACACTTACGAGAATTGAAATCAATCTTGCGAAAATTAAAACTATGCTATGATATATTGGTGACTTGCTTGAGTATGGTGAGGATATTGTATTGTTGTGAAAATGAATTGTTTGTTCATTCAATACCAATCCCGAGCTATTGGGGACTAAATCTATCATAAATCAGAAAGAAAACAAAATAAAGTGCAGTTGCAAGCGAAGTTGTAGAAACATGAGTTATAGAAATGTGAGCTGCAAAAACTAAGCTACAACACAAAAAGAATCTTAGACTTGAGTTGCAGCAACAAGAGTTGCAGCAACAAAACTCTGTGTAGCAGAAGCTATGAAGACACGAGTTTCAACAATGAAAATTATAGTCATTTATGATTTTAACTTCGCAAAAAACTGAATTGTAGTTTAAAACTAGAAAACCTAACCACTCATAGGTCGCACCATTGTTCTATGTATCTATAATTGTAATAGAAAGAATGACTACGGAATCAAATGAACTACCGTTACTATTTTGGAATGGTAGTAAATCATGTAATATCCCTAATCCCGTTGATCAAGATATTTGCTACTGATCTAATGTTCTGTCTTGCATATCCGATACATTGGGGGGTTTCTGGATGTGTTTTAATAGTATGTTTGAGATCGTGATGGTTATTACATGTGCATGTGGGTTATTTCATGTGCATGTGGGTTATTGCATGTGCATGTTGGTTATTGCATGTGCATGTTGAGTATTTATGGTCTAAATAGCATATAAGGATGCATGCGGAAGTAAAGAACATCAACTGCTCAATAACATGTATTATATGACTCAAGCATGGAAATACAATAGCATACTGGAAATATAGAATATAATCGTTAGCTAGATCTCGTGGATCGTCACTAGAATACAAGCAAATAACATCAAAATACCCGTGATCAGGAGATGATAGCAGATCTGATGCATGCACGAATAGATCGACAAAAATATGTGATTCCAGAGAAGTACGGTAACCGCTACCAGCTGGAAAACTCGTCTAGAAGAATAGACCATCAAAATGCGCTGAAAACGGCTCCAATAGAAGTGCCCTGGACTCTAGACTGAAATGGATGAGTGTTGGATCTCGGATCTTGGATCTGGTCTCTAAGGCACTAGATATGGACCCCTGGGGGGTTTGCGCGCCTCCTGGGACACTGGATGCACCCCAAAGGATTCCACTAATATAATCTACTTCTATAGGGCTCAAAATGTTCATCTCGCCAAATGTGGAACTGGGTCAGAAGGATTTTCCCGGATCTGCTCTGATACTCTGCATGCAACCCCCAACTGTCTGTCCAGAAGAGTTGCACCCTAAATGGTCGGATGGTGCACTTTGAATGATTCCACCATCGGAATATGATGGGAAGTATCTCAATCTAATTGCCCTAGCTAGATCTCAACTGGGTCGGAAGGAAAATGTAATCGGAGCTCTGTCCTCGTGCAACTCCTTAAACCCTAAATCTGACTTGCGCCCTCACTGGATGAGCTGCGCACACTATATTGGATTCTCCTGAATAGCTCGGTGAAATACCTGGCTAGTATATTTGATGGGATAGGGTGTGTCTCTCAACACCGAAACCGATCAATGGTGGTGGTTTCCTCCAGAAATCCACAAAACAACAAGGTCAACTCTCTTCCTCCTCTGGGAACTCTCAACATCAAATCATAACAATGCATAATGAATTAGGTTGTTTTACCCTTCCTTTATAGCTTCTCGAAACCCTAATTCTTTGTTGACCTTTTCCCTCAAAGTGACTTTCACTTTATTTAATTATTCCTTGATTAAATCACTTAATTAATTAATTAATTAACCATTTTACCTCTAAAAAGTGATTTATCCATCCTGATGGCTTCTCCAGCCACTAAAAGTCACTTCTCATCATCTTATCATGTAATTCTCTTCCTCTCGATTCCAATGAGCTATTACACTAAGGGGTTTCTCCAGGTAATATGCCCATTATGACCTTCTTAGTGAATTTAATTAAGATATGACCCATAATAACTCAAAATTACGAAAATCGTCAGAATGCAACGGAACCAAAGCCAAGCTGTGAGAAATGGATCATGATGATGAACGATGAAATTTGGGCCCAATAAAACCCCTCAATATCTCTCGAACTCTCTGTCACCCCTATCTGGCTACTTTGGTAGGCATAACACTCTGTAATGTTATAATGTTCCAAAATGGGGACATTACAGTCCTCCCTGCTGGAATATTGCTTGTCCTCAAGCAATAACTGAATCCAACTACATATGATAGTGAGGTTCCATATCCACCTGTGTGACACAAGGTAGACTCCCCTCAAGATGTGGCCTCTTCAAGTGCTCACCATGCATGACACCCACATGCTCCTGATGAGTAGAATGATCAATGGCCAAAGAATCCCAGTCAACTCCCCAAGAAACCACTCTACTTGAAACTCAACTCCATCAATCATGGAACTACCAAGCACTCTAATCCCTGGATCCCATATCCGAATGTGAAATGCAATGCCTCGTGAAATATATTCATGTAACATATCACTACCATGAGTCTCTTGCAAATAGAACACAGTCTCAACCTGAAATGAGTCTGTCCTCCAAGACTGTACCAACCCCAACATGGCCTCCACCAACTGAACATGTTGTTGCCATAGTGAGGTACTACAAGACCTCAACAAATCACCAACAAATGACATGCTCCCCCCAATATTGAAGCTCACTAAAAAGTCAAAGTGACTTCCCCCTCCAAATATCCACTCATCTCCATCAGTCAATGAAATGCCCAGCCCTGTAATCCCAGGGTCCCATGCTAGCCTCTGATAGGGACCATCACATGGATGTTGCACTACTGTGATCATGACTGTCCTCTCAAAATATACATAATGGATCCCCCGATCTTGGATCCTCACACTAAAATACCTGTGAAAACTGGGCATGTTGTCAAGAAGATGAATCTGTAAAGGTATCTCTATGGAATCATCATCTTCCCAACCACCTCCATACTCGATCATGAGTATCAATAGGGAGAACCTGTCTCACCACATAGAACAAGTCCCTGCAAGCCCTCTCAAAACCATCAGAGAGTGAAGTATGTTTCTCTCTGGTGCAACCTAGGACATCATAAGATGAAACAACCCACTAACCAAATGGACTCCTGGATCCCATGGCAAAGTTGGAATTTCATCACTTCCAATCCTCACTAACTGCTCATGTGTCATACTGATAACTGTCGGAATCACTCCATCCTCATCCCAATGAGAATCTAAATCTGTGTCACCCTCTGAGATATATTTTATCCCATGGCCTAAGATGCTCACCATCATGCCCAAGGTCTCAATTGTTTGTCTCTGATGATCCACCCCTATCCTACTGTATGCAATAAAGACACTCCTGTCAGGTGGTCTCAGCCTACCCACTCTCCATGTCCCTTGCCACTGTCTATCTCCCCCTATGTTGTGTTCAATGATGAAAGTATCAGGAGAATCTAATAGAAACATCTGTAACCGACTGTAGGAATGGAAAGTATCATATGCTTTGATCAATCCCTAGGATTGGACCAAAAAATCATCCACTAGTACCCATGGTGAATCCGTCTAAACTCCAACTATCGGATACAACAATAGATAACTCCACAAACTGATGGTCGATCACTCTCCCTCCATCATCACTCAGATAGATGCTACTACTGTGAAGGTGATCTCCCATAACTATGTGTTGTTTCAAGGGAGAGGAATCTCCATGCTTCTCTAAGTGTGTCTCCTCCTTGCAATCCAATGCATCCCCATGAATCCCACTGTACATATCTGTATGTCTCTGTGAACTACCACTCATCACTGTATGCCCCTTCATACTCATGTGATCTCCTGTATACACCTGCAACATCATGGATCCTGGGTGTACTACGGGGTCATCCTCTACATGAAGGTCAACCAATCCTGGAACACAAATGGAAGTGTATGTGTTTTCCCAACTGTCTCAACACCCCTCATGAAGGGTGGTCCCTGTGACCTATGGACGTCCTCCAACAATGTAACCGAGGAACATATATGACTCTCTGTCGAGATAGATATAGTGTATCTCTGACCAGTCTCCTCAAGGAGCTCATATAATCTAAACTCTGATTCTTGAGGGGTTGTATGTTTGCCTTCCAAGAATCCTCGTGTTCTCACCAACTCATGAGTGAGTCGGTCCACCTCCAAATATTTCTCCCTCAGAGCCCCACGATACATCTCGCCAACCTCCAATAGGTAATCTC
>WSFP011442020.1:0-20507 GCA_009831015.1 Picea engelmannii | reverse complement strand
TGGGTAGCCTTTAAATTATGCCTTATTTTCAACACCTAATCTTCCATTTCCTAGAGAAGATCTGGCCCAACTACTACACGGTCTACTAGGTTATCTAAACACATAGATGTTTTTCACCTTCTACCATACAGTTCTTCAAATGGACTCATCTTTAAACATGATTGATAGCCATTGGTGTATGCAAACTCTACCAAATGTAAGTAGTATTTCCATTTTGATGGTTTATCCATCACATACTTCCTCATGATATATTATATTACCTGAATTACCCTCTCTATCCGTCCATCTGACTCAGGGTGATATGTTGTGCTAAAGTTTAGATTTGTTCCAAATCGTTTGAATATCCCTTTCAAAATGTTCTAGGTGAAATTGGAATCTCTGTCAGACACAATTATCTTAGGAATACCATGCAACCTAACAACTTCACGCATTAAAATATCATCAATGTTAGCTTCCTTATGCACTAACTTTACTGGAATAAAATTGGCAACTTGAGTAAGCTTGTCCACCACCACCATAATGGAATCATGCTGCTTAACAGTCCTAGGAAACTCAGTTATAAAATCCATCGTTATAACTTCCCACTTCCACTCAATAATGGGAAACTTTTGTAGAAAACCAGCTGGATGTTTGTGCTCAACCTTGACCTCCTGAACTTCGAGACATTGAATTATAAAATCAACAAATTTCTTTTTCATTCTTGTCCAATAGTATTGCTTCTTGACTATGAAAATTATTTTCTGGTAATCTAGATGTCCAGCATAAGGAACCTTATGCATCTCTGACAATATCAAGCCCTTCAACTCTTGATCATTTGGCACATAGATTATGTGTCTATACACGAGGATCCCATTCTCTCTTATCTCATAACCTTCCAAATTTTGTTGCGACATACCTAGCTATAAGTTTGCCTTTATGTCCACACAGCATAGCCCTGATTTGGAAACTTCCAAAATTCTATTGCACAAATTTGTTTGGTACATGCTGATGGTTGTAGCATGCATCTCATGCACCCTCCTGTTGAGTGCATCAACTACCTTGTTCTATTTTCCTCTGATATGATTTATGTCAAATTCATACTCACTGAGGAACTCTAACCACCTGCTTTGTATGGCATTTAAACTTGGACGTTCAAACAAATATTTCAGACCACAATGGTCTATTCTCAACTCAAATATTTTACCCATGAGAAAATGCCACCACATCTTCAAGGCATGCACTATGGCTACCAAGTCTAAATCATGAGTAGCATAGAGCCTTTCATTCTCTTTAAACATCCTTGATTCGTAGCACACCACATGTCCATTCTAACTCAGGACTCCACTGAGTCCTTCCTTGCATGCATCTGTGCACACAACGAATTCTACATTAGGATCAACAATTTCCAAAATTGGCACACTTGTCAACAAACTCTTCAAGTGTTGAAAAATCCTTGCACAATCCAGATTCTATTCAAATTGTGCACCTTTCTTCTGCAGGGATGTGATTGGATGCACAATATTTGAGAATCCTTCAAGAAACCTTCTGTAGTACCTGTTGAGCACTCAACACACCCTAAAAATCCTTATCAAATTTTGTTACTTTTTGGGTACCACTTGGTCTTCTACACTGTCTGACTCGACTTCATTTTGGGAAATGTTTTATCCTTGATTGTTTTCATGACTCTTATCACCTATTCAGGTTTTTTTTTATGAAACCTCATGTCTAAAACACCTAAATTAAGAATCAACAACTAAACCCTACACCTAACGTGCTCAGGTTCGGTGTCAGAAAGAATTCAAGAAGTAAATGAACCACACGAAAACAACAATCGTTGATCACCAATCCTCATCGACATCGACATAACGAGGTTTTGGTAGGTTATTCGCATAAAGGTTCGAGAGATAGCCGATGCCTGATGTGACTTATAGGGATCGAGAGAAATGTATAAAGACCAAAACAATCATTTCGACCACGATAAAGTTATCTTCGATCATCGATTCTCGATGCGTTATCGACATCGATACTTTTTCGAGGGAGTTGATCCAAGAGCACTTGGGTAGGTTTATCGTCGGTCTCCGATCCTTGACACTTTTCGGTGTCGGAAAGTTAGAATGTGGTTTTAGAATGAATGGCTTAAAGAAAGTCCCAACTCTGATTAAAATGAGCAAATTAAGTCACTGGTCTTGAATGCCACATGTCTTTACTAGGTAAGAGGGTTGTACGGTCTAGTTCTATCCCGAGTCATTTGTGGTCCCCTAGGTCCTAGTCACACCTCCGAGTCAAATTTTCCATGTCAGCACTATACGGTAAGATCGATTGACGTCATAGATTTTGCAGGAGGATATCAACGAAAAAAATGTTCACAACACAATCCCGACCCCCGATCCACCAGCTGAAAGAGAAGAATGATGGGACATTTGCGGCATTAGATACGATCGGATTTTGGACATTTAAGGAACCATTTAATGCCCAATCCCGTATTAGTTTCTACCTCGTGCACCGATTAGACAATGGCATTTTGAAATTGCCGATAGACCACATTACCACATGTGCCTTCGTTGTCAACCCACGATAAATTTAAGTTCAAACTCCTCTAAAGATTCGACGACAGATTTGTTGAAATTTCAGTCATAACCCGAATTGAATGGTTGATGCGACATGGTAAGATATTCCATGTTTAAATCTCTAGAACCGTTGTGGACAAATTCATTCTGTACGTAAGTGAATTCCAGAACATCCGAAGGAGAAAAGAAAGCAACTCGAGAACTGGACTGCCCCTTTTGGTTACCAAAAACCAGGTTTAACAAAACTTTAGAGGTATGTATCCAAGTCTGTCAATTCGTTGGTTATAATTTATATGTGTTCACTTGGTTTCTTACATAGTCTCTAAACTTTTCTCAAGTTGCAGGAACGATGCTTCCCAGAAATCCAACCACCAGACGCTCTTCGAGAGCACCAAAGCTGAAAGAACCAGAGATAGGCGAAGGTTCTTCTCCGGGGACCCTGAGGCAGTTGGAATATGTCCCTAGGGTGGAAACTGTTGTCAAAACAACAACAAAGAAAGTTTTCATCCAACCTCCGGCCTTTGGCGATGCAAAGGAAATAACTGGATCCAAGGTAGCACTCCCACAGTGGGGGGATCTCTTCAACAGGATTAGCAGAGAATAATTCTTGGAGTATATCCCACACATCAACCTAGACGTAAGGGCGCTCGATGACCAGGTGTTTCCCAACATCTGACGATAGTATTTACACATGGTGGCAAGAAGAACCCCCACTTTCCCCTGCATAGAGGTCCTGAAGTGTCTCATCGACCACACACATGGGCATAAATGTTTGATCAACGATCAAAATGGTGGGCGTGTCGGAGTTTTCCTCCCAACATAGGTCCAAAAATACTAAAATCTCAGGGACCCAGAGGAGCAACTCAACACAGAATTCATGGTGAATTTTTATGAACTCCATGACACCAGTTGATTGATGGCTTCATGCTGGAGGGAACACAAGAAGTTCACTAATTGAAGAAATGGATGGTACAGAACAATCAACTTGAGGGATCCATACATCTACTTGATGGCTCTCATCTTCTGACTATATGGAGAAAAGGATTTCTCCAAGTTTTCAGAAGCATGGATGTGTTTGGCATACATAGTGGAAATCGTCGGGAGCAACTTCAACTGGGGAGCGATAATATAAAAGCAGTTGAGAACCTGTATACAACAAGATCAATCGATGAAGGAAGGAGAGGCACCAACTTTATACATGGCCTCGTACCTGCTCGATGTCATGTGCACGAGGAATGTCTTCGCCACCATGAATCTAAGCTGGCATGTTGCAGAAATCCCTATCCATGTCTATTTCAACGTGCTATGGGAAAACAGGTACAAGAAATATTACACCCTCATCTATGATGAATTCATTGCCTGCATTTATTTTATTATTTTTAAGAAAGAATTCCCAAGGATATCAGCGACAGCCAATAAAATGATAGCCAAGGTAGGCCATTGGTACTTAGACGAGCGCTCAACCTACATCAGGGTGTTCGGGGCCACCGAAGCACCACATCTTCTACCAGCTCATGTCCCAGACCGACTCGTCATGGGAGAAATATGTTATCAGACCATCCTGCAATGATATAACACCACATTGGTCAAAGACAAGAAAAAGGCCTTCATACCCTACGGTTTCCATGTGGGGTTCTATTTGGTAAAGGATACTACTCAAGCCAAACAAGAAGGGATGAGCCAACTTGAATTCAGGTTCCTGACAGGTCGATTTCACAATAACGATCCAAAAGGCCTGGTCCTGCAACATGCTTCACAGGTGTCATCCTGTTGGCCGTATGCTAATGATAAGTTTGAGGATGAAGGCTTCACATAGAATGCCCAGGACTGGGACGAGGTGGTGCAGAGGATGGCCAACCCAAACATGACTAGGTTCAAGGCCATGAGTGTGGATGAATAAGTGGAAAAATAGAGAAGTCAACTCAATAGGCCCTCAGATCCAGGGAAGAAATCAGAGAGACAGAGACAACCGAGGCGCATAGAAGGGGATTGTTCTTGACACTAGAGGCATAGAAAATGGGATTTCTCTTGATGGTAGAGGCATAAATATTCATTGATCAGTTGCATAATGACTCGAATCTCATAGAGATGACGATGGTTCCTACCAACAACCTAATCGAAAGATGAGGAGAACCAAGTGGCTCAGAGCCGATATAACTTGAAGGAATCACCGGGCCAGAAAATCTTGTAAGTCTACCACCATAGATCAGATCACCCCAGGGAATTTCAACTCATCCTGAGATATCAAGGACACTAGGTAGGAATAGTGCACCAAACCCCTTTCATGACTTAATAACTATCTATGATGATGAGGAGAGTTCAGAGATTTCCCTGGTGACTCCGGTGCATATTACAGTGTAAAAGGAACCCGAGAAAGTATCTTCCCCAGCTCCCGATGCTCCAATTCAAATCCTTCCATAGAGTGAACATGAGGTCGAAAGTGTCTTAGACACTGAGCTAATCGATACACCGGGAACCCCAATGGACAACTCGAGGGATGAACTAGGATCAGGCGAAAAAGAAGGAGAAATTCCACAACAAGAAATCGACATCTCAACAACTGATCACCAAGTAAGTACCGAACCTATGCCTGATTCCTCAATTTTGACCAATACTTTACCACCTGATGAGAAACAACCATAGGCCAAGCCATAGGGACATGCATAAGAGGTCCAGGAACCCAGTCTTGAACATATATACACCGTCGGGAGCCTAGGAAACACTCTTACTTGGGGAGAGAAACAAATCCACGAACCTGTGGATGAGGTCACCGATATACAAGCCATCACCTACGAATGAAAGAGGAAATCCATCATGCAGAGAACCACTAAGAAAAGGAGGCTTACTTTGGACAATTCCATCCTCATCACCACAAAGAAGAAGTTGATCAGTACGGAGCATGCCACGACGTTCGAGCTTATCGACACAGGGATGACAATCAAAGATGCTACCCTGGATAGAGCAAGGAAATATTAAGAGGAGCTAGTCATTGCGCTAAAGGAGTTGGAGCATCTACGCCATTTGGAGAAATACTATTAGGATTCCACACAGGCCACGGTATTCTCGAGAATCAAATTCCAATATGCCTACAAAAAATTCATGAGTGAGAAGTACCTTTTCACTATAAGGATAGCCGAATTCTAGGAAGACACCCTTATGGTGCTAGAAACGTGCAAAGACATGGAAATATGGTATGAGAAGGCCCACCAAGCGGTTGATAGAATTGATTACGTCAGTGCGGTTCAAAAGGGCCAAGACGCCAAAGAGCACGACATTCAGATGCTAAGGGACAACAACATCGACCGTATAAGGAAGTCAATTGAATACTAGGTGAGGATGGCCCAAAAACCTTAGTGGGATATCCAAGAGAAATGGGCCAATTGTGAAAGGAGCTGGACCAAGATAAATTGGGTGATGAGAGACATCGGTCTCCCAGAATTTGTTGCACCCGAGGACTTTGTTGACTTGCATGAAATAGTCAAACTACATGTAGAACAAGACTCATCGTGGACTACAAAGATAGAAAAGGTGGAGAACATGGTGCCATGTCAAGTACAATAGTTCATGGAGCACTCGATCCTTTCGGCCCCGATGGACCAACATAGATTCACGTTTGCAAAAACATGCGAGGAAAGCTTTGTCAAATGGTTAAAGTATGAGAAGAGTCATCCACTCAAGTGAAACCATTTGTTGACTCTTAGAAGATTGAGAGATGAAAGTGCCATGTGGCGATGTTTTTTTTTACTTAGCTTTCACTTTTTATGGTTATTTTTAGTTAATAATTTGTTATAAATAAGAGGATCGACTTGTTACAAGGGGTCAATAGTTTTTGCAAAGACCCTCATTTTTTGAATTGTAAAGAACAATTTTCGGAACTACCTTAATTGAGAAGTATTTTTTAGGGCCGGAGACAAGTTATTGTTTTACATTAAAGGCGTGTTTGATTGGATCATAAGGAGGAATTACTTCTGACTTTATCTCATGAATGGACGTTTTAATGAGTAAGAATTTTTGAATCTATTGATAAGTTAGCTGATTCAATATTTTTATAGTTCTTATCTATAATGATGGAAAGAAAATCGTTGTGTTAATGTGTGATTAATGATTAGAGATGAGGAAACTAATTTTCTTGTCATCATTTTATTTCATGTATGTTTTCTTTCGATAATTGTATCTCAGTCAATAATTGAAATACCAACAAGTTGATGTATTAGTACTAGGCTTGTCGTTGGTGTGGAAATCTTTGTCTGCATGCTTGCGCATGAGGGTTATCCTGAGCTCAGCCTTCTTAAGTAGTTATTTTTCCCCTTACCTGTTACCCAGTTGGTTTATACCAGCACCTATCTTTTATCAGACCCATCTATAAGAAAAAATACAAAAAAAGAGAACGTTCAAACTGAAGGAGGATTTTTTTTTACAAGAAGATATCCTATAAATCATTACGTAAATCCCATCGATTAATCGATCAGATCACAATATATGGAGAACCATTCCACTATAAAATGATGCAGAGTCTAATTGGGCCTCGATGGCGGGTTTGGTTCCTATTGTTGAGTTAAAGGGATTTAGGGCCCCTCAATAGTACCCGGCTAGTCCCATAAAGGGCCTCACTTCTGTGATGTTTCTTGGTTTTGGCCATTCCTTAATGGATTTTATCTTCGTTGGGTCCACAACTATTCCTTCCTATGAAATGATATTACCCAAGTAATGAATATGCCTCTAGTAAAATGAACACTTTCTCAACTTTGCATAAAGTTAATGCTCCCTCAATACCCGCAGTACCATTCTGAAGTGTTCCTCATGATCCTCTTCAAACTTCGAGTAAATAAGTATGTCATCCTGAAATATCATGGTAAAATTATCTAAATAACTTTTGAAAAATCCATTCATCAAACACATGAATATAGTTGGTGCATTCTACAACTCAAATGGCACCACTATAAACTCGTAATGACCATACCTTGTTTTGAAGGCAGTCTTGTTGATGTCTTCCTCTTTTATTCTCACTTGGTGATATCCAAATCTGAGATAAATTTTGGAAAATATCCTTGCGCCCCTTATATGATCAAACATGTCATCTATCCTTGGAAAATGATACTTGTTCTTCATTGTTACCTTATTCAACTGCCTGAAATCAATGTAGAGTCTCAACGTACCATATTTCATTTTCACAAATAAAACTGACACACCCCAAGCAGACACACTTGGGTGTATATACGCCTTCTTCATAAGCTCTTCAATTTGCATATGAAATTCCTTCAATTCAGGCATACTCATCCTATAAGGAGTCTTGGATACATGATTTTCTCCTAGCATCATATTTATAGAGAAATCGATATCTCTTTTGGGTGGAAACCACAATATCTCTTTAAAGACATCCTTGAGTTCCTTTAGTACTGACCAGTCTTCAATGCTTGGCACTTTATCCATGGTTTCATCCTCCATGTGTGATGAAAATACTTGACTTCCTTTCATATAATGTTTCTTAAATTGCAAGGTTGAAATTTATATGATAGTCACAGCTCTTGGAATGCCTTGAAATGTTCTCAAATTCCCTTCCTCATGCAAGTAAGTAAATGCCTTATTATAATAGTCCAGGATAGCATCGTTCCCATCCAAACAATCCATACCAATGAGGAAATCATACGAACCCAAAGGTATGATATTCAAATCATCCTTTGTGCACAGTCCATTCATCTCCATTGGAAACGCATTAACCATCTCATTATTTTTTCATTTTGTATCCTATAGCTAACTGCACCAACCAAGGTTTTCCAAGATTGCTTCTTGGAAAATGGAATCTTTCCATCATCTTAGGATCTATATAGCTATGACTAGTTACTGAATCAATTAAAATAGAAATGGGTTGGTCATTAATCTTACCTTCCACCTCGATCATGTGTGATTGAAACTCAACTTGCTTGTTGTCCAAGGCTTCGTAAATTATAGGTACACTTCTACCCATTTCCTCAATTGTCGTAGCTTGTTGTACACTATGCGAAGTCCTCTCTTTTTCACTCCTATGAGTGAAATCTCTAAACACATGATTTATTTCACAACCACAACACTTCATTGGATGCTTCCTTGGCCTGGTTTCCATCGCCTCAGTCATTCTGGACTCCTTGGAAATTGGATTTCCTTGCACATTATTTCTAAAAAATGGTGGTTTAGTCCCCTTCTTCCTTTGTTCCATTTTGTTTTTCATCTTTTCTTCCTAAGTCTTTCGGAAAGTCAGTCTTCCCTTTTGTTGATCATAGAAACATTTTTCTCTCCTTATAGTTTCTTCCAATGTCTTTAGATCATCATATTGTATCTTGTCAATGATAAATAAGGGAAACCCACTCAGATACCTATGGCTATTCACATGTTCATCCTTGATGAAAGGAACATATTTTACCAGTTCTAAAAATATCCTTTCGTACTCGTTTATGGTCATTCTCCCATGCTTGAGTTCAAAGAACTCCATTTTCCTATCATAGTAAGGATTGGTTAAATATTTATTTTCAAAATATCACTTGAACTCCCTCCAATTAACCTTCTTCTCATCAATGTGTTGCACTTGCACATATTGATCCCACCACATTGATTCTTTTCCCTTGAGCTGATAAATGACTATTTTCCCTTATGCCTACGAGGATTAATTATATATATGGAAATATTTCCTCATACCCAACAATCTATTTTTGCATCCTCATCCTCCTTATGCTCACCATCAAAAGTAGGAGGCTTGATCTTAGTCATTTATCCCCATAGCTCGTCCACCCAATTCCTCCTCTTATGCTTTCTGTCAAGAGATGGACTTGATCTACTACATTCTTACCTAAATTAATGCTTTTGTGAATGGTGATGTTTTTTATCAACACCTATTTCTTCTCTTATTTTCTCATCATAAGACCTGTGACTTATTGACCTACTTGGCTCTGGCTCCTTATCCGTTTTCTTTTCTATTCTATCCAAGCTTTGCATCAGCTTGAAATTGAAGTTATCTTGGTGCTCCTTGGCTTTCATAAGCCTTTCATTAACAACTTTATGGATTTGGACATATTTTTGCATTAAAATCCCCAAACTCATCACGAGGACTACAGGTTCTCAACACATCTTCCATGATATTTACCTCTACACTAATTACATCCTGTTCTAATTACTTAGAATTCTGCAAAATGTGCAATCAACAAGATTTTTTAGATGAAGTCATGAAACAAAATCATGAAAACTATGCACCATATTGTCAGAATCCTTTCTTCTGTTTCCTTGAATGTTTTTAACATCCCAAATTCTAGTGTGCACACCGCACATCAATACTTTGCGTGCATCACAACTCTGCACTGTGCACCAGTAGTTTCCATGCACAATAAAATGTGTGTTGTGAAACACCAATACTTAACGCACATGCCTCTTTCACGTTAATCTTTGGCCCATACAAGTCCAGTTTTGAACCAATCATTCTGATACCAAAATGTAACGTCCCCAACCATCTAGGCTAGGACCCGTCATACAAAACATCCCAATTTCATCTCTGATATTACAATGTAACATTACCCATCTTACTGTGGAGAAATGATACATCAAAATTCTAGTGCATAATTAACATTAAACTGTACAAAATCACTCAAGGAAGTGCACACAACTAAAACCGGTTCGTGCCACACCACAATCCATCATGTTTATACAGATTATAATAATGGAAGTAAATTGAAATATAATTGTATGCTCAAGCATACTGAGCACAACGACTTTACAAAACATAAGACCACTCCAAAAATGTGAACGCTACTACACGCATAACCATACGAAGCATATGAATACGACAACATAAATAACTATTCTGATTCTTCTTGCAGGTCTTGCTTTCCTGAGCGCGTAGACTGCGTTCCAATGCACACAGTGAAACCAATCACTTGTGCACATGGACCACTTTCCACGTGCATGGCACCTCTAGCCTCCCACATGAAGCTATTGACCATTTACCAAGACTATCTTTACATAAGTTACTTATCAACTAGAATACTCAACATATACAAATACTATGATAAATACTAACATCACACTTATAGAATGGACAACATTAACAAAATAACAATCATTATTCATATGAAACACTATAAAAGTAATAGATCATAACAGATACAAATGAATAAGCATGTAGTAAAGACAAGAACATAAAAACACTTATCTTTTATGAAAATTCACCAACTGCACACATGACTCAAACGTTCCTCCTAGACATAGACTTTGTTTCTCATATTATTTTAGCAATAGGTCACCCTTGAGTTGGTGCTCGAACTCCACCAAGGAAAAATGATTCGTAGTTCCAATATATGGTCTAACAAACAATAAAATTGTTTAGTCCAAGGTGTTAATTGTTGCAACTAGTCTACAACCCCTCATTCCCCACATGCCTGTCCCACCCTAGGATGTTTGTCCCTTCTCTGCTCAACAGTCATTTTTCTACCCCACTTCCCTTCGAGGGATTCAACAACGGGATGGATCAGGATGCCTCAAAGCACTGCAACTAATTCCCATTGCATTAGGGAACAATTCCCAGCCAATCTCTCACCTAGAGAGATTCCTCAGGGACCTGAAAACCCACCTCTTGGACATACTACAAGCCTAACAACCCCCTTCTTCGACAATCTAAGGCCTGAAAACCTGATTCTTCAATCATACCAATATTTTCCCAAGCACAGGGTTAAGAAAAATGACAATAAGTTATAGTAAAATACGTAATTCCTTCACAAAGGAAATTTTGTCTTCTGGGTTTTCGAATGAGTGACTTCCCGAATTACACTAAGGCCAGAAATATATACATTGCATGCCTTCCACTTGACACTTGTCACCTTCATAATTTAATTTAGCCACTTGGTGACTTATTTCCCATCTCTCGGAAACTTAGGATAAATAGTATATCCTTAAATTACACTTTTTGAAAATATTATTAAAATATCCCCCCCTTTTCCTTTTTTCGGTGGAATTCAGCCCCTTGCCTTTTTTCCTCTGTTATGCACGTGTGAAACGATATTATTTTATTATTAACTTGAGTGTGATGAACTTGACAAGAATAGGCGCACTAGCGTATTTGCGTCCCGACTCACCATCCCAATAGTCACACAGGCTCTCTAGCCTCAAAGCATAGACATACATATATATACATGGAAATCATTCCTATGCACTTACTTGTGTGCACGTAGCACTGTGGAATATGCACACCCTCCCCTAATGTGCAATCCACATACACTATCCCATCTGCACGCAACACTATGGAATGTGCACACGTTTTTCTTTGATAACAAGCCTTGCGCACTCCACAAGTGTGCTCAAAACCCAAAACTTTGTACCATGACTCATCGGGCTATATGTATATTACATTTGCAGAGGTTGCCAATGAATCACTAACATATATGGATCGTTACATTGCGCACTACTGAGGTGTGCACAAAACCAAAATGACTCACCAACCTATATGCACAACTACAAATTGGGTTCATATTAGGGACATCACCCTTGGGCTACTGCAACCCACATACATCTCCGTATTGTTGATGTTTTGGTAGCACCAAATAGGTACTTCCACATAGGCATGTGTTTTGCATGTGGAAGTTGTCAAAAACATTCTAGTCTTGAGTTTACTTTAGTTAGAAGGAATTAATTAAAGTAAAATTGTATTTATTAGTGAATTGAGTTATTTAAGGACGTGTTTAGTATGCAACATGTAATCTAAATCTTAAGTGGGTGTGAGAAGTAATATCAATCGTAAATCACTTTGAATATTAGAAATATATTGTAACTCATGATTATAAAAGCAAGTTTGGGGTAAAGGATAAGTCACTTCGGAAGGAAGTCACTTGTGTTGAGGGACTCAGCACGATCGAGACTGTTTATGAGAGGTCGAGGTTGAGAGACCAAGTAGGGACTTGTGTGAGATACACTTGTGAGAGACTTGGTGAGAGACCAAGGTTGAGGATAACAAAGAAGGACTTTTTCTAGTGAGGAGTGTAGGAGTAAAGAAGGAATTTTTCTTACACTAGAGTGAGGAGATCTCATTGGTTTGGTGAAGAGATTTCATCCAAGTATTGATGAGAGGGTTGGATCACAAAGGATCATGATTCAAGATCTTGATAGGTGGAGAAGGAATTTCTTCTAGAGATCATACAGGTTAAGGAAGAGAGAGAGAGAAGACGTAGCCACGTGCAGTTTTCAAAGGAAAAAGACCAGAGGGAAGAGAAGAGTCGTGATGCAGGAGCATCTCAAGTGAGACAACGCAGAAGTAAAAGACAACTAGACAAGCACCAACACAAATTTTGAAATTACCTTGAAGTTATTGCACGATCTTAAATGAAGTCATTAAGAAGAAGTGCAATTGTAAAATGTAAACGGACCTTGAGCAATTTGCTCTCGTCCTTAGTAGGTAGAAGGCATTTATAGTAGTTAATGCAAGTAGGTAGAATTAAATGTGCAGATTTGACAGTTTTAGAGCGCAAGAGAGAAACGGGATATAGACACCCTCATTGTGTATTGTAACATAGAAGTGTATTATGAGCATAGAGGAGAAGCAAAGAGCTGTGTAGCAGACTCCATGTACAAAATTTCTGAATTTATACAAAGAAAGTTGTGATTCAAACCCATGGTGTTCATACATTCTCTGTGTATGCATCTTTGAATGTTATGCTCATGAATGTTTTACTCTTTCTGTCATGCAATTGCTTTTATTCTATGTATGAATGATTTCTTGTTGAATGTTTGAAATTTGAGAGGAAAGGGTAATGAAATGAGTTTCAATTGTTTCTCTATATGAGCAAGAGTTTCTGCAAGGAGTGCAGTTAAAGTGTCCGCAAGGAGTGCATTGACAAAGGGTTCAGAGAGGGTAGCTTTTGTTCTCATTCACGCAGAAGTGTAGTCAAGCACAAGAGCCGTGCAAGGAGTGCGCAGGCTGGGCGAAGTCTCAAGGTTGGGGACCTGAGTGAAGCATTGGGAGACTACTGTTGTAGGTGTGCGCAAGGTCGAGAAAAATTCAACACTTGGAAGTGTTTAAAAGGTTGCCGCAAGGAGTGCGTGCAAAATTCTTCTCTAAGACTCAACGCTGAGAGAAAGCTCAGGAGGTATAAGACCTTCGAGTAATCACCAGAGAGAAGCATAGGAAACTTGTGCTATGGAGTGTTTAGCAGGCGTCGCAAGTTTGCGTGCGGGTGGACAAGTTTTCACGGAGGAATACTTGGTTCATTCTGTAGAAATCATCAGGAAGAACGGACAGATGGTCGGAATTCTCTGAAGAGAATTCGTGAATTTCCGTGAGCCGTCAGATCTCACAGAGAAGCAGGGGAGTTATGGGGAAAGCGTCGAAGGGTTCTAAGATCAGGAGGGTCAGGACCGTAGATCCAAGCCATAGGGGCCATTGGATTTACACGTATATGCTTGTATCGGGATTTCGTCAGTTGAAATTCCGTAAACATTGCAACGGGAATCGCGAAATCACGAAACGCGATATCCTGAAAGCTAAGGGGATTGTGTGGGCCATGGAGGAGTCAACAAGTGGACAGGTGGCGCACTAGTGGCGAGTAGTCAACTCCATTGACCGTTTCGAAGATTCGTGAAATGAAGTTCTAAACACATTGCATTAGGATTCACGATATCGCGAAGTCCGAAGTGCCGATAAGGTGAAGTGGCGTTGAAAAGTCAAATCTTGCGAAGTGTATTGGAGTTTTGACAAATCGGGATTCGAGAGTCAAGGAGACAAGTTTCTTGACATCGCGATCGCTGAAATCGCGATAGGGAAAATCCCAAAGGGAAAAAGGAAAAGGTCAGCGTCGATTGTTTGAGGTTTTGGGGATTCGAGAGACCAACGCTCGACCTAGGGATTCACGAAGTCGCGAAGCCCGATCTCCCAAGTGTATAGAGGGGATCCCGTGAGAGTTTGTTGTGGGTGCAGATTTCCCGATAGAGAAATAGAAGAGCTGTTTAGAGTTCATCGGGCCAGTGGTAAAGGAAAGATCCTGTGTTGACATGGACCTTCCGACCTACGGGTTGTGGAGGGAGCGTGCGTCAGCGTCAAGTTTGGTATCAGATCACAGAAAGGTTCTTTGCTTTCTGTAGTAGAGAAAAGAGAATTCACCATGCCGCCAAGGAGAAGGGACAGGAAAACACCAGATCCACTAGAGGATAGGGAAATGCCGCGAAGAAGAGGCAGGAAGATGATAGATCCATCCATGGAGAGAGAGATGCGTGATCTACGAGCCAAACTCGAAGACATGGAGACAACGCAAAGACGCACAGTCAGTGCGGGGGATCTTAGTGATTCCGAGAGTGAAGTTGAGGCTGAACATGAAGAAGAATTTGCAGCTGAAGATGCATCAAACGAACGTTTGATCAAGGCTATTGCAAGAATAGGTGCAAGAGCGAAGATGGAAATTCCAGTTTATGAGGGAAATATGGATGTAGAGGAGCTTCTAGACTGGATTAGAGCTCTAGACACATACTTTGGCTATGAATATGTCGAAGAGGACAAGAAAGTCAAGCATGTTGTCACAAGATTGAAAGGACATGCAACATTGTGGTGGGATGAACTACAAGATGATAGACGCTGCAAAGGCAAGCAGAAGATCAAGAGTTGGGATAGAATGATCGTGGCGATGAAGGAAAAATTCATCCCCATAGATTATCAAATTACTCTGTTCAGGAGGATGCAGAACCTGAGACAAAAGCTGATGACAGTGAAAGGATACACTGAAGAATTCTACAAGCTGAACATCAGGGCAGGTCATCGGGAGAGCTATGATGAAAAGGTTTCCAGATACATGAATGCTCTGAGATATGATATTCAGGATGAGATGAGCATGGTAACCATCCGAACGGTGGAAGATGCTTATCAGATGGCTCTGAAAGCGGAAGAGAAGCTGAGCCGAAAGTAGGGTCAGAGAGGCCGAGGCAGAAGTCAACCCAGAGGAAAATCAGTTGCCCAGGACAAATATTAGAAGCCCAAGGAGGACTGGAAGAAACCTCATACTTGAACTGAGAGAGGTGGAACCTCACAGCGAGGGAAATATACTGAATAGAGAGGAGATTATGCTGACAATAGTACTTTTCCTCGTACTAGAGGTAGAAGAAGAGGAAGAGGTGGAGTAATAACATGCTTCACATGTGGAAAAACTGGGCACAAGTCTTATGAGTGTCCAGATAAAAAGAAAGAAGGGGGAGAAGCTCACATCGCCAAAGAACAGAGGTGGGATGTTGAGGTAGAAGACGCTGAAGGCAGAAGATCGCTGATGATGCGAAAATCTCTTTTGACACCAGAGAAGGAGGTGGAGAGTTCAGTCCAAAGAACCAGACTTTTCTAGAATGCTTGCAAGACCAAGGACAGGGTATGAAAGGTCATTGTAGATAGTGGTAGCACGGATAATCTAGTTTCTACAGAGATGGTAGACAAGCTGGAGCTGGAGACGATTGATCATCCAAGCCCATACAAAATTTCGTGGCTACAGAAAGGACACGAGGTAACTGTCACTAAACAATGTTTAGTTGAGTTTAAGATAGGAGGATATAATGATAAGATATTATGTGATGTTATTCCTATGGATGTTTGTCATTTATTGCTGGGTAGACCATGGCAATATGACATAAATGCGATTCATGATGGGAGAATGAACACATAAACCCTAGAGAAGAATGGGAGGACACACATGTTGCTTCCAATTAAGAATAAGGAGGTGAAGTCGGGAGTAAGAAACACTGTACTTCTCATGAGTGGGAAGGAACTTCTTACAGAGGTTAAGAAGAAGGAATAACCACAATTCATTGTGGTCAGAAAGCCTAGAATTTTTTTGACCAACACAAGAGTGGATGATTTACCCAAAGAGATTTAGGAACTGCTGGAAGAGTTCGTTGATATAGTTTTGGATGAACTACCTCATTCATTGCCACCAATCATAGGTGTAAGTAATCATATTGATCTCATACTAGGGGCCAGTTTTCCAAATAAAGCTGTGTACAGATTGACACCGCAAGATAATGAAGAGGTTAAGAGGCAATTCTAGGATTTGTTGGACAAAGGATTAGTCAGGGAAAACTTGAGTCCATGTGCTGTTCCAACGGTACTCAGTCTGAAGAAAGATGGAGGCTGGAGGATGTGTACTGACTTGAGGGTGATTAATAAGATAACCATCAGGTACATATTTCCATTTTTGAGGATGGATCATCTGATGGATTGCTTGAGTGGAGCAAAGTATTTTTCAAAAATTGATTTGAAAAGCGGTTATCATCAAATCCGCATGAGATAAGGTGATGAGTGGAAGACAGCATTCAAAACCAACGAAGGGTTGTATGAATGGCTTGTTATGCCATTTGGCTTAACAAATGTGCCAAGTACCTTCATGAGGTTGATGAACGAAGTCCTGAGGGAGTTCATTGGAAAATTTGTCATTGTGTATTTAGATGACATACTGGTTTACAATAAAATAGTGGCAGAGCATCTGAAGCATTTGGCTACAGTGATGCAGAAACTACAATAGGAGAAGTTGTTGATAAACATGAAGAAGTCCTCATTCATGAAGGCAGATCTCATTTACTTGGGATTTGTTATTTCTGCAGATGAGTTGAGGATGGATCTAGATAAGGTGGAGGTAATCAAGAATTGGCCATCACCGAAGAATATATTTGAGGTGAGAAGTTTTCACGGATTGGACAGTTTCTACCAGAAGTTCATTAGGAATTTCAGTGGAATTGGCACAGCAATGATGGACACAGTGAAGAAAAGATACAAGTCTTTTCACTGGACTGAAGAGGCTGAGAAAAGTTTTAATCTGTTAAAGAGGAAGATTACAGAACAACCAGTTTTGGTGTTGCCGGATTTCCAAAAAACATTCCAAGTGAAATGCGATGCAAGTGGATTCGAAATCGGGGCAGTCTTGAGTCAAGATGACAAGCCGATAGCATACTTCAACAAGAAGCTGAATGAAGCGAAAATGAAATACTCCACTTATGATAAGTATTTTTATGCTATCATATAGGCATTGAAGAAATGGAGGGATTATTTGATCCTGAAAGAATTTGTCCTATACAGTGACAATCATGCATTGCAGTTTGTGACTCAACAAGAGAAGTTGAATCAGAGACATGTCAAATGGGTTGAGTATATGAAAAATTTCACTTTTGTGATTAAACATATTTCTGGTACTGCTAACAAAGTTGCTGATGCTTTGAGTAGGAAGTGTTTGCTGTTGCAGGAGTTCAAAGTCAAAACGTTAGGTTTTGATGATCTCAGGAACATGTACGTAGATGATCAGGATTTTAAGGAAGCGTATGAAGTAGCTGAGAATCCAATTCTCAGAGATAGAAGCCAATGGGTAGAGTACATGATCCAGGAAGGACTACTGTTTAAAGGTAATCAACTGTGTATTCCGAAATGCTCCATGAGGGAGAATCTACTGAAGGAGAAACACAGTGGAGGATTAGCAGGGCACTTTGGTCACGACAAGATGTTTGCAAAGATGAATGAGTGATATTTTTGGCTGGGAATGAGAGGAGACATCAAGAGATTCGTGGACAGATGAAGAATTTGCCAGCATTCGAAGGGGAGGAGACAGAATGTGGCATTTTATCAACCATTACCCATACCTAAAAGGCTGTGGGATGCAATTAGCATGGATTTCATATTGGGGTTGCCAAGAATGCAAAGAGGTTTTGATTCAATCTTTGTGGTGGTGGATAGGTTTTCCAAGATGGCACACTTCATTCCATGTCAGAAGACCAGTGATGCAACTCACATTGCGAATCTGTTTTTCAAAGAAGTCATTCGACTTCATGGCTTACCAAGAAGCATAGTTTTGGATCGAGATACAAAGTTCATAGGGAACTTTTGGAGGACCTTATGGAAGAAGTTGGGAACTAAATTGTCTTTTAGTTTGGATTATCATCCTCAGATGGATGGATAGACAGAAGTGGTAAACAGAAATCTGGGAGACTTGCTAAGAAGCTTGGTGACAGAACACCACAGCCAGTGGGACAACATATTACCACAGGTAGAGTTTGCTTATAACGACTCAGTCAACAGGGGCACAGGGTAGAGTCCATTTCAGGTTGTCTATGGCATGCAACCGAGAGGAATTTCTGAGCTGAGGGATTCAAAACAGAATGAAACTAGGAGCACTAGTGAAGAAAAATTTTCTGAGGCGATGAAAGAACTTCACAGCCAGGTGAAGGAGCAATTACAGAATTCAAGCCAAGAATACAAGCGTAGAGAAGATCAACACAGAAGATAACTTCAGTTTGAGGTTGGTGATTTGGTTTTGGCACATTTGAGAAGGGAAAGGTTCCTGAGAGAAACATATAATAAGCTGAATATGAAGAAAATCGGACCATGTAGGATTTTAAAGAAATTTGGGGCGAATGCTTACGAGATTGAATTACCCGATGGGATTGGAATTTCTCTGATATTCAACATCTCAAATTTGTACCCATATAAAGCTGAAGAGGCAGGAAAAAACGATGAGAAACCAGTGATCCAGTGGACAAAGTAGATGCCAATTGCAGATAAGCCGCAAATGGAGTGCATACTGGACAAAAGAGTGAGCAAGAGGACCAGACGAAAGCAATACTTTGAGTACCTGGTCAAATGGAAAGACCATCCAACTGAATATGCCAGCTGGGAGAACGAAGTGGAGATACAGAGGCATGGACAGACCATGCGTGAGCTCATGGACAAGAGCCCATGAAATTTTTCAAGCTAGGGAGTATGATGCAGGAGCATCTCAAGTGAGCCAACGCGGAAGTAAAAGAAAGCTGGACAAGCGCCAACGCAAATTTTGAAATTACCTTGAAGTTATTGCGCGATCTTAAATGAAGTCATTAAGAAGAAGCGCACTTGTAAAATGTAAATGGACCTTGCGCAATTTTCTCTTTTCCTTAGTAGGTAGAAGGCATTTATAGTAGTTAATGCAAGTAGATAGAATTAAATGTGTAGATTTGACAGGTTTAGAGCGCAAGAGGGAAACAAGATATAGACACCCTCATTGTGTATTGTAACATAGAAGTGTATTATGAGCATAGAGGAGAAGTAGAGAGTTGTGTAGCAGACTCCATGTACAAAAGTTCTGAATTTATACAAAGAAAGCTGTGATTCAGACCCATGGTGTTCATACATTCTCTGTGTATGCATCTTTGAATGTTATGCTCATGAATGTTTTACTCTTTCTGTGATGCAATTGCTTTTATGCTATGTGTGAATGATTTCTTGTTGAATGTTTGAAATCTGAGAGGAAAGGGTAATGAAATGAGTTTCAATTTTTTCTGCAAGGAGTGCAGTTGAAGTGTCCGCAAGGAGTGCGTTGACAAAGGGTCCAGAGAGGGTAGCTTTTGTTCTCATTCACACAGAAGTGAAGTCAAGCACAAAATCCATGCAAGGAGTGCACAGGCTGGGCGAAGTCTCAGGGTTGGGGACCTGAGTGAAGCATTGTGTAATGTCCTCACTTTGGGACATCATCACAAGGCAAAGATTTATGATGACCAGAGTAGCCAGATTGATGTTAGAGAGAGTACAAGGGTATTTGAGAGGCATTGTGGGGTCCATCTTGTATCGATGATCATATTCCATCATTATGATCCATTCCGCACAGGTTGTCTTTGGTTTCGTTGCATTCCGACGATTTCCATGATTTTGACTATTTTGAGCTATAAGTTAATTGAAATCACTGAAGAAGTCATTTTGGGCACATTACTTGGAGGAACCTCTCAATGTAATAGCTCATTGGAATCGGGAGGAGAAACACTACAGGATGGGATGGCTAGAAGTGACTTCCAGTGGCCAGGGAAGCCACAAGGAGAGATAAGGAGGTTTTCTAAGGTAAAAAGGTTAATTAATTAATTAAAGTGATTTAATTAATTAATTAAATATTAATAAAATGAAAGTCACTTTGGAGGGACAAGGTGAGCCAAAAGTATAAAGGAAAGGCAAGGGCCTCTTCTCATGCATTCATG
>ML869339.1:5325-20507 GCA_009831015.1 Picea engelmannii | reverse complement strand
AAATATTTTTGACAAGTACAAGCAGATCAAGCAAATAAATGAGCTCCTCAATAGCAACACCTATGCTCAGTTATGGAAGAAAACCTCCACTTCTCAACATAGGCTACTGTCAACTTTTGACATAGAGAGAGGAACAATGCAAATGGAATTCTTGTAAGCACAAGTTCCTCATACTAAAACAATTGCAGACTACAAGAAGTCTGCCTTTGAGTTTGATGTAAAGGATGTCCATCCAGTGGACCAGATGGATATTCATAGGACGAAAGGAGATATTGTATTCTCTACCTATACAAACACCTCAATGAATTATTCAAAGTTGCAGGTGTCCCTGAACAACATTCAGTCCCAATTGAAGCTGGAGAAAATCTTTTCTTTGGCTAAGGGCAACAAAATCAAATCATTAGAAGAATTGGTACCAAAGATTGGGTATGACCCAACAAATGTCAAAGAAGAAGAGAAATTAATAAAAAAAGAAGAATGCTGATATAGAATCTCTGAGAAATCATCTAAAGCTTCCAGCTATAGAAGATTCACAAGCCAAAGAAGTGGCTGAGACTGAAGGACACAAAGGAGAAATGTTGAAGCTTATCATGTAACATAACACAAAGATAAGAGAAATGGCAGAAGAAATGGATAAAATGATAAAGGAAAAGGAACATAATGTGAATATGTCCATGATCCCACTGGAGGCAGTCCCTCTGACAGGAATTAGAAAAAAAAAAGCATCCACATCAACAGAAATTCCATAAGCAATCCCAGTACAAGTTTCAGATGCATCTGACAAAATTATAAAATCCATGAAAGACATGTCCATTCAAGAGGAAGAGATCATAAAACTATAGGAAGATGTAAATAACTTGAAGGATATAAAGTAAATGTTCCAAGTCAGTCACCAGGAAGAGATGCATAAGTCTCAAAGGCTTAGTCAACAATTACAACAATTACAGAAAGAGACTGTCATGGAAAAAAACTTAGCCTAAGCTAAGTAAAATATTTGGGTAGATATCAACAAGTCAATGTCAGAAATATGGCCATCTATACATATTATCTTTTAACAAAATGAGTTAGTACATAAGGCCAGATAAGCAATTGATATCATCAAGGAAGATTTAGGATAAAGACCCACATAGGCCAGTGAACTTATCATATTTCTAAACTCCAAAAACAAGCAGGAGTTAGAAGAATTAGAAATTGAAGACAAAACATATAGGATCCTTGATATCAAGAAGGTCCTGACCAAAAAAGGATTGATTTTGCAGCTAGAAGAGAATTCCCAAGTGATGGACATAGGTGTACATAGATTTTTCAGTAAGTTTGAAGTGTGATATAAGAAAGGTCTCCCTAGATTGTTAGTACTTAATGACAAATTGATAACTCTGTCTGATTAAAAACAAAAAATGACTGCAGTGGCAAAGGACAGTTCAAAGTTTGTAGGGATACAGGGAAGCATTAATGGTAAATCTTTCCTGGAGTCACTATTGTTGGACCTGAGTATTCAACATGATATTAAGCATATGTTTATCACTAAGCCTACTTTTTCCAAGTATACTGAAATGGATGAGATATACAGGAAATTAATCAAGATTCCATCCCAGGTAAAAAAAGGTGGGAAGAGCTACGTGCACTACTTGAGTAGAGACAAGTTTGGTGTTCTAGTCAGCATGGAGCAGTCACCCAAATTCAAAGAGATTAATCTCCAACTACTTCCACCAAATCAACACAAAGGATTTGAGCAAATCAACAAATCCCTATATTTTGTATCTTAGAGGTCTAGTTAGTTAGATATTCCTCCATAATATCCTAGTAATTTATGACAGGATATGATGTAAATAGTTTTATAAATACTTCTCTCTTCAAAGTATTGAGGGTTTATTTTTTCACCCAAGAGATATTGTGTATTTTTTTCAAAGGATCGACTAGTAATAAAAGCGGATTATTCACAAGATTCTTGTGTCATATTCTTGGTGATGTCTTTCTCTCTTTGTTAAATGTTTTCTTATTCTATGTAGTTATTTCATGTGTTTCCAATTATAATCATTAAAAGAAAGTCAAAAGAACATAATTAATTTCATATACTATGTCTTTGGTTTTTTATTGATCTGTATGTCTTCATATGAAACTGAGTGAAGGAGTTCTTAACTGCCCCTATGCTTAGTGGAATTTCCCCTCTTGTTCTCTCTTATTCATCCCATTTAATATGAATATATCCAACATTTTTACTACCCTTCCATGTGAAGAAAACCTTATAAAAATCTGAATTTGATCCTCATCTTTAAGTACATAACCCATAGCCCAATGGAAAATTAAGCATTCTTTCAGCCAATTATTATAAAAAAACAAATAAAATTTGAACTGCCATAACTAGCCTAACATTTAAAACTCAAACAAATCTAAATCTGATAGAGAGATCCCTCTCTGAAGTTGGCAGGGCTAGATCCCATCTTCCAAAGTGGTTTGGTAGTTACCTCTGTCAGTTTATTCTACAACCTTTGGAAATTACAGAGTGATAAAATAGTAGTGACCATATTGGGGAATGAAACAAATTTTCCAACTTTATGAACTGTCTTCCCTAAGTAATAAAACTTTATTTTTGAACAATCAAAGATCTAAATTTCAAGAGATAAATGTTCAAAGTTTGTAAAAATTTGTAAATAATTAATTAGGTTCTTAAGGTTTAAGTTTTGGCTCCAAAAAGAATTCATACCAGATATCACCCTGATCCAAAACCTGTAAAAGTAGTAGATAATATTGAAAAATTGATTAGAAAAATAAGCTCAACAGAAATTAAAGGGAGTAGTAGTCCTCCTCCTGGGGCCACCTCTCTTTGAGAGAAGTTTGTCACAATATAAGACATCCAGTTTGGTCTACCTTTTGAGAATAGCCTTTTCAGAACCAAATCCGATAGCTTTGTGGATGAAACAATTTTAGATCAAGCTATCCTCCAACCTAGTACCCCTGAAAGACACTCTCCTGGATCAGATCTTGATCGACAAATCCTTTAAAAATTTGAAAAGTTACAAGATCTGGCATCATACTTTTATCAAGATTTTCACAAATCCTACATTCAATAGTCTGTTGAACTTTCTTCCCTGACCATCTCTGCATATTCTATCAATCATCAATTAGCTCATCCTATATCTTCCAACCCTGCTTCTTCCACATCTTCCACCACTTCTCCAACAATTTTACAAGTTACCATCCATCCTCCCACAAGAGTTCCTAATATCCATCCTCCTCCATAAATGATGGCACAAATATATGCTCCCCTTGTTTTGGATTCTCCCTTACACAATATTCCCCAGGATTATCAAAATCGTATTCCTTAGTTTGATGGCACTGGAAGTATGACTGCACAACAACATGTTGACAAGATGAATGCATTATTTGACCTGCAATAAGTAGATGAGCAAGATGTCAAAATGAAGTTGTTTTCCCAAAGATTAAATGGTGAAGTTAGGAAATGGTTCAAAGCCTTACCAACTCCTAGCCTTAATGAAATTATTTCCTTTCACCAATATTTTCTCAATAGATGGGAAGTTAAGAAAAATCCACTTCAAATATTATCTGAATATGAAAGTATTAAAAGAAACAAAGGGGAAAGTGTACATGATTATTGCACTCGATTTAACAATATTTATAATGCAATTCCAACAAACATTAAACCTCTTCAATTGAGAGAGAGAAACCCTGCAACTTTGGAAGAAATGAAGAGATGTGTTGTGAATGTAGAGGAAAATCTATTGGCTAAGAGAGATAGACAGAGAACACATAGGAGAGTAACTATAAAGGAAGAACCATCTACCTCTTCTACTGATGCTAAAATAGACTCCTTAGTCAGAACTATGGAAAGGATGATGGAAAGACTAGATATTACTGATAGGAATCCACCTCGAGAAAATCAACCTGGTCCCCAAATCAGAAATCCTAATTTCATTAGAAATCCACCCAAAATCAGTTAAAGAGAAAAAAGAGAACAGAGAGGCCCAAGAAAACTTTCCAAGAAAATTATGCCGATGAAGGGGAAGAAAAAATTCAGGGACTTGATGATGCTCACATTAATCTTATGGGAATAAATGATAATGATTCTATTTTTCTTACCCAATAAGAACAAAATCTTTTTCTTCTTTCACAAACTGAAGTTGATGAGGAAGAATCATAACAACAAGCTTTTGAAAATGCAATCATGGAATTTCATAGACAATATAACTTGAGAAGTAAGAAGTCTAAGGATAATCCAACCAAGAAAGATTTTGACTTTAAAAAGACAACATATATACTTGCCAACAAAGTTCCTGATAGCCCCAAAAATAAAAACTCAGAGGTCCCAACCAAAAGAATATCTGACTCTGTATAAAAAACAAATCAAAATGATGTTCCCACCACGAGTCAGCCCAAATATACTTCACATGAGAATGTTGTTGAGAAACCATATCTCCCTAATCAAAATAAAACTCCAACCTCATTCAACCTGGAAAGTGAATTGGCAAAGCTCAAAATACCTATTCCTCTAACAAAGTTAATGAATAAGAATGATTAAAGATCACAAGTGATGAAAACTCTGAACATAGAGGCAAGAATGGGTACAAACATAGTAGACATTGTTGATGATCAACCAAAGTTATTATTTGGGCCTGAAGTTGATGGAAAATATGAAAGTGGTGTTGTACCTCCTTTTTATGTTAGTTTAATTATTCATGACAAAAATTTTCACAATGCAATGTTAGACTCTGGTGCTTCTCACAACCTTATGCCTAAGGCTGCTATGGAGAAATTAGGAATTTATATCACTAGAACTTACAAGGATTTATATTCCTTTGATTCAGGTAAATTTAAATGCATAGGTATTATCAAAGGTGTGTGTGTTACTTTAGTTCAAATCCCATCCAAGAGCATGGTAATGGACATAGTCGTTGCAAACATACCTCCTAAGTATGGCATGTTATTGTCTCGCTCATGGGGATCCAAGTTACAAGGTACCCTACAAATGGACATGTCTTATGCCACCATCCCAATATTTGGTCACCAGAGGATATTATACAGGGAGACATTGATGAAATACATGGTCAGCAGTCAGGATAAACCACATAATTATCCCTTATATTTTGTTCATTCAGACCTTGACTCTTTTATTTTATACAATTATGGAGACATGGAAAGACAAATTGCAAATGTGGAGGATGATGTTTATAACTTGGAGGAAAAAAAAATATCACCTGAATAAGAAAAAACAATGATGATAAAATTTTATGAACCAAAAGAACCTCTGTGGAGTTTATAATTTGATGGTGCTATTAGTAAGGAAGGATCAAGAGCTAGAGTGTGGGTTTCAAATTAAAAAACAAGATGTATAGAAATCCATTCCTACAAGTTGAATGTTCAATCTACCAATAATATAGCTGAGTATGAAGCCTTAATGCTAGGTTTCCAATTGTTAAAAAGGCTCGGTGCTAAGAGAATTTAAATAAGGGGTGATTCTGAACTCATAATAAAACAGATCAAAGATGAATACTCTGCTAAACACCCAAAACTGAGAGCCCACAAAAATGTTGTTCTATATTTACTGCAATGCTTTACTAAATTTGATTTGCAGGCCATTCCCAGAGACCAAAACATTCTTGTTGATGGTATGGCTACCTCAACAACCACTTGTAAGATACCATTTCATCCTAATCACCAGTATACAGTTGAGGTGAAGTGCATACCTCCTGTCCCATACAACATCATGTATTGGAATTTTTTTGGAAATGATGAACAAATTTAAAATTTTTTCAATCAAAAAATGATTTTGAATGTGCCAATATATCTGTTGATAGTGATGATGAAAAATAAAGTGTAAACAAGATAGGTTTAGAAGAAATAAATAAAAAAACAAGAAGATATGGATTTTTTGCAATTAAAGGATAATATTTTTCCTAGAAGATTAGTCCCATTGGAAGAGTTGTTTGATTTTGATGATGGGGTTAAAAAACAAAAAAAATGAACCTACTAGAAAGGAAGTTGAAGATTGTAACATAGGAACTGAAAAAGAACCAAAGATGATTAAACCGTCAAAATATTTACCTCTTGCTAAAAAATAGAAATATATAGAATTGCTCAAAGAATTTATAAATTCTTTCGCATGGAGCTATGAAGATCTAAAATCTTAGGATACTAGCATTATACAACACAAAATTCCCATAAAAGAATATAATAATCTTTTCAAACAAAAAATTAGGAGAATTAACCCAAAGTTGATTCCTCTGATTGAAAAGGAAATAAAAAAGAGGTATGATGGTAAAATCATTGTCCCATTAAGATTTTATAAATGGCTGTCCAATTTTGTTCCAACCAGGAAGAAGAGTGGAGAAATTAGATTGTGTATTGATTTCAGAAACCATAATAAAGTCTCTCTCAAAGACAACTATCCCGTGTTGAAAATGGACCATATTTTGAAGAAGGTAGTTGGATCCAGTAGAATTTCTCTGTTATATCATTTTTATGGTTACAACTAAGTGTTAGTCCACCCTTATGATCAAGAGAAAACAACATTTACTACACCTTGGGGCACTTTCATGTATGTGAAAATGCCTTTTGGTTTAATGAAGGCTGGGCTACATTTCATAGAGAAATGGATATTTATTTTGTGGATGAACTTGGAAGATTCATTGTAATATACCTAGATGTCATAACTTGTTTTTCAAAAACAGATGAAGAACACTTACTCCACCTTAGAAGAGTTTTTAAAAAATGCAGGAAATTTGGAATTTCACTTAATCCAAAGAAAAAATTGTTTGGTCTAGAGAAAGGTAAACTGTTAGGACACATCATATCCAAGGATGGAATCAAAATAGATCCTAGCAGAATTGAAGCCATTCAAAAAATAGATCATCCCATAAACATAAAAGAATTACAGTCTTTCATAGGCAAAATAAACTTTCTAAGAAGATTTATCCTTAACTTGGAAGAACTTCTCAGAAATATAACAAATATGTTGAAAAAATACACAAAACTAAAATGGACCATAGAATCAAAACATTCCTCTGATCAGGTGAAACAAACCTTGACACAAACCCATGTTCTTATCAACCCTGATTATACAAAAGATTTCCTCCTATTCTCTTTTTCCTCTCAGCATACCATTGCAGGAGTTCTTTTGCAGAAGAACAGTGAAGGCCATGAAAATACTATTGCTTTCTTCAGTAAATCCTTGAGATATGCTTCATTTAATTATAACATCATCGAAAAGTAAGATTTTTCTTTGGTGAAAGAGATAAAAGATTTCAGAGTATATATTCTCCACTCACACATTATTGCTTATGTCCCAAATTCTTTGGTGAAAGCTATTTTGACCCAAGATAGTCCTAATGGAAAAATGGGTAAATGGATTGTTGTTATCCTTGAATATGACATAGATATCAAACCAACCAAGCTTATCAAGGGTCAAGGATTAGCTTAATTGATGGCTGAGTCCAATTTTCATGCTTTGGATATTAATTTTCTAGCTGTAGTGGATGAACAAGAAGAGCAAGCGACTCCCCAAGTTAAAGTGGTTTTCTCAACCTTTCCCTGGTATGCATAACTTATTTTTGTCTTACATCATCTACAAGATCATCTTGGTTTAACTAAAACTAAAGCTATATTTTTGAAACTCAAAGCTATGAATTATTGTATTTTAAATGGAAATATGTTGGAGGGATTCTACTAAATTGTTTGTTGAAAGATGAGGCCGATAAAGCTTTGCAGGAATTTCATGAAGGAGACTCTGGTGGAAATTTGAACTGGAAGATCACTTCCAATAAAATTCTAAGAGTTGGTTTCTACTGACCAACTTTATTTGCATATGTCCACAAGAAAGCGACCTCCTGTCATAGATGTCATATCTTTGAAGGAAAAGGGAAACTTATTCCTTTACCCTTGAAACCAATTTCAGTTGAATCTCCATTTCAACAATGGGGTTTGGATTTCATTGGAAAAATCCATCCACCATCATTAGGCCAACACAAGTGGATTCTCATAGCCACTGATTATTTCACCAAGTGTATTGAAGTTGTACCCACCAATAAAGCCACTGATGATGTGATCATTAAGGTTTTGGAAACTAAC
This sequence comes from Picea engelmannii, assembly GCA_009831015.1. NCBI lineage: Eukaryota > Viridiplantae > Streptophyta > Pinopsida > Pinales > Pinaceae > Picea > Picea engelmannii. Next base: position 12,425 of record ML869339.1, on the reverse strand, counting down.
ATTATTTCTAGATTTGGATGTCCCAGGAAAATTATCACTCACAACGCAACAAAATTCAAATCAAAGAATATGATAGAGTTTTGCAGAAAATATCAGATCACCTTAGGACACTCTACTGCCTATTACCCTCAAGGGGAATGGATTACTAGAGTCTTCAAACAAGAGTATGGTCAACATCATCAAGAAGTTGTTGCAGGAAAACAAAAATTCATGGCACAATAAGTTCGTAAATGCACTATGGGAAGGAAGACTTACTACAAAGAGGTCAATTGGTATGTCCCCATCCCAATTGGTATATGGAATGGATGTTGTCTTTTCTACTTCTTCAGGTGTCCCTGTCATGAAATTACTGAAGGAAATATAGGTAGAACCAAATGACATCCAGAGAAGAATTAATCAGACTATACAACTACAACAATCCAGAGAAGAGGTCTACAATCAAGATCAAGTGATTCAGGAAAATATCAAGAACATCTATGATAGAAGGACCAAGGTTGATAACTTCCAGATTGCAGACAAAGTACTGAAATGGGACTCAAGGAATGAAGAAAAGGGAAAACATGACAAATTTGATAATCTATGGAAAGGTCCATTCACAATACATGCCTACAGAGAAAGTAATGCATTTTTTTATCAAGGATATGGATGGAGAAGACCTGCCAGGAGGACTTGTCAATGGCAGAATGCTCAAGCACTATGTTTCACAGGAATGACAGTTTTTCTCACTCAGTTCATTGTAAATACAATTTTGATTTTATGTCATGTGTGGGTGACTTTTATCAGTGGTTGAAGCCCGAAGGGAAGGCCCTAAGCCCCTGATCAGTTCTCACCAAATTTACATTTACAATAAGACTAATCAGAATGAAGAAAGTACTAGAGAAGAGGATTCAAGGCAACAAGTAGATGGTTCTTGTCACCTCACAAGGAGAGCACCATACCCAAGTGGAGCCACTGTTACAACCGTATATTTCATAGGATCACTTGGACATTGAAATTTCTTCCTCTAGTCATATTTCATTGTAAATAACATTTTATTCTACAAATGATTTACAAAAAGAAAAGAAAAAGAAAAAGAAAAGGATAAAAATACAAAAAATGAAAAGAGGGTATAAAATATAATAAGAGACAAAATAAAAAAAGAGAAAAATATAAAACCCCATAAAAATAAATTTAGTTTGAATCATAATGTATAATCATGATCAATCTTGTTGAATTTATGTTGATAGGTTAGAGAATAAGTTTGGTCAAACTGTTTAATCTTGGCCAAATTATTTAGGTTAGAGTAATAATTAATCGAACAGTCTAAGATGGATTAATATGTTAGATGACTAGGTTAGGAGATAGGTTAGTTATTTTGTTTTCAATTAAATTTGAAAAGGGATGTCAAAATACCCCTTGATTGATTAAATTTGATTATTGTAGCCTTAGGAAAATAAGATCATGGTGTAAAAGGGAAAAAATTGAGCTTAGCGCTACCCAACACATATTTTTTATCCTAAGTTACTAGTGGAAAAGACACTTTGGCATGTAGTGGGTAATTCCTGTACATAATGTCATTGGAAAAATTCATCATCGTCTAGATTGACGGTACTCAACGTATTTCAGACCCCCCCGACCTTTCTACCTTTAACAGTGTGTGGTGGGGCTATGAAGAGTGGTTTTCCCCCATGTCGGTCCCACGTAATGTGGCGCTCTCACAGCATTTTAGACCCCCCCCCCTCTGAAATCCACTTACCACCTACCCCCCCCTCTGAAATCCCTCCAAACCACTACCCAATACCGCTCACCTCACTCTGCCACCGTACCCTACTTCCACCTGCCATATGTCCCATCCTACATACCCGTTACCCAATCAAATCGCTCCTCATAACCGTTAACCTCCCTATGACCAACCTGTGCCATAATGAACACCTCCATCATGCTGAAAAACCCCATTTCATCACCGTGTATTTCTATTTTCTGATAGAGACACTGTGGACATCGCACCAAAAAATGTTGTTGAGCCAACTGCCGCAACCTCCACCGCCAACAAGCGCATTTTTCTCGGGTAATCAAAATTTCTCCATTAATCTACCTTAAATATTTGTAAATCATGGCCCCTAAGTCCAAATCTGCTGATATGTCTGAGAACATGATCCTTCCCCCTCCTGTCGACCTGGATCAAATTACCCTAGCAGATAAGGACTATAAAATCACAGAGCTGAGGTGCGAATTCAACTTCTTCGAATTGCACTCTTGGATAAAAGACATCTTCCTGTATTAGAGAAATGAAATTTGAATCTAGGAGTCCAATTTTCCTCTGTATATGTTCCCTCAAACCTACCATTTCCCCAAATTTGTCGTCAAATGCCAAGCTCATTATTCGCCCGACCAAAGGGCCATTGTTTCCTCCTCTGGTGAAACCCTGTTAACAATTATCTTTGAATCCATTGACCACATGCTGAAAATCCCAAGAAGTGAATATGCAATCCCATTTTCCATTGAATCCCTAAAATACCTGTACCAGAATCTCACCTTTCCCCAAAGAGCCCAGATTTTCGATATTTTTCTACCAGAAGATGCCCAATTGCCCAAGAAAAATCCCCCTTATTCATCCTCCATCTTCAATGTCAAGGAAAACCAGATCATTTACACTCTTTGTTACATGTTAGGTTATTTCTTATATGAATGGGTAGATGGTCCTATTTTAGAATTTCTATCTATCTTTTCCATAGAAGAAAGAGCCACAATTAGATTCAATTTTAGTCAATTTAGGGATGATAACACTCATGATCAACTTTTCAAGTTTTCAACCGAAGGAATGTTCATATATTCCTCAGTATTGGTTTATATGTTATTGTTTTTTCATTCATACAGGTTTCCATGTTCATTTCATAAATTGAACCAAGAGGAAACCCACAGTCAATGACCTCATGGACCTCATTGGTGAGGAAAAATTCAACAGAATTTAGCTTCAAGGAATTCATAGACCAGTTCTATCACCCAGTTGTTTGCATGATGAACAAAAAAACATAGCTAAGGATTAATGAATAAATTCAGAGAATCCTTCACCTTATGATTTAGCCAATACAGGGGATTGGTATTTATACCAAAACCACACAGAGATAAGAGTGTATGGGTGTGAGATGCCACCTTGTAGATTGCCAAAATACCTCCCTTTGAGATTTTTTTCACTATAATACATAAGGAAGATGGTGAACTCATATGACATCCACTTCATTGTAGCAAACAAGAAACAACAACTCAGAATCAAGACTCAAATTGGCACTTTCATCTGCAACAATAGATCAGCGGGAGAAGAAGCAAATAACCTCTTGAAATAGATGAGGTTTACTCAGAGTTCCACTTGGTATTATGACCCATTTGGTGTCATCTCATAGGTCAGAGTCAAACAAAGGAGCACTCCTTATGCTCACACACAAAATCCAGAAGTGGAGAAGTATATGAACTAGACAAAATGGAAAGAAAACATATGGCTAGAAACAGAGGAACAACCTGCCCCTGTCACTGCTTCACATACCAACACACCTCAAAATAAAATAGAGAAGAGATAAATAAAGGAGGTTTCTCCTTCAGTCACAAAGGTATCAACTGAGGACTTCCAAGTTTATAGAAAGAGGGCCAAGACCAGTCATGCACCAGACTTTCTCAAGGAAGTAGAAATGCAGTCCACCATAGTCATGGAGGGACCCCACTCTTCAGCCTTCTCAGACATTCATTTCATAATTTCTACATCATCACCAACATCTCAAATACAAACATACACTACTCTGACATCTGAATCATCTCATGAGAAAACAGAGTCAAATATTTTTGACAAGTACAAGAAGATCAAGCAAAGAAATGAGCTACTCAACAACAACACCTATGCTCAGTTCTAGAACTAGACCTCCACTTCTCAACATAGGCTTCTGTCATATTTTACAGAGAGAGAGGAAGAATGCAAATGGAGTTCTTGCAAGAACAAGTTCCTCATCCGAAAACAATTGCAGACTACAGGAAGACTACCTTTGAGTTTGATGTAAAGGATGTCCATCTAGTGGACCAGATGCATATGCATAGGCAGACAACATAGATGATATTTTATACCTTGAAAAAAACCTCAATGACTGATTCAAAGTTTCATATTTCCCTCGACAACATTCAATCCCAATTGAAGCTAGAGAAAATCTCTTCTTTGACTAAGGACAACAAAATCAAATCATTAGAAGAATTGGTGTTGAAGATTGGGTATGACCCAACAAATTTCAAAGCAACGAAGGAATTGATAAAAAATAAGAATGTTGATATAGAATCTCTGAGAAAACAACTGAAGCTTCCATCTACAGAATATTCACAAGCCAAATAAGTGGCTGAGACTGAAGGCCACAAAGAAGAAATGCTAAATCCTATCATGGAGAAGAATGCATAGATAAGAGAAATAGAAGAAAGAATGTATAAATTGAAAAAGGAAAAGGAACATAATGTGCATATGGCCATGATCCCACTGGAGGAATTCCCTATGACAAGAATTAGAACAACAGAAGCATCCACATCAGCAGAAATTCCATCAACAATCCCAGTACAAGTTTCAGATGCATCTGAAAAAATTGTAAAATTCATGGACGACATGTCCATTCAAGGGGAAGAGATCATGAAACTACAAGAAGAGGTAAATAACTTGCAGGATATGAATTCAATGTTCCAATTCAGTCACTAGGAAGAGATGCATAAGTCTCAAAGGCTTAGTCAACAATTACAACAACTATAGAAAGAGACTGTCATGGAAAAAACCTTAGCCCAAACTAAGGAAAAAATTTGGGTAGATAGCAACAAGTCAATGTAAAACATCTGGCCATCCATACAGATTATCTTTGAACACCATGAGTTAGTACAAAAGGCCATAGGATCAATTGAGATCATTAGGGAAGAGTTAGGACAAAGAACCACAAATGCCAATGAACTTATCAGATTTCTGAACTCCAAAAACAAGTAGGAGTTAGAAGAATTAGAAATTGAAGACAAAACAGATACCATACTTGAGATCAAGAAGGTCCTGACCAAAAAAGGATTGATGTTTCAACTAGAAGAGAATTCCCAAGTGATGGACATAGGTGTACAAAGATTTTTCAGTAATTTTGAAGTGCTACATAAGAAAGGTCTCCCTGGATTATTAGTACTTAATGACAAATTGATAACTCTGTTTGATTACAAACATAAAATGAATGTAGTGGCAAAGGATAGTTCAAAGTTTTCAGGGATACATGAAGTAATAATAGAAAATATTTCTCGGAGACACTATAGTTGGACCTGAGTATTCAGCATGAGATTAAGCATATCTTCATCACTAAGCTTACTTTTTCCAAGTATACTGGAATGGATGAGATATACAGGAAATTTCTCAAGATTTCCATCCCAGGTAAAAAGAGGTGGGAAGACCTATGTGGAATACTTGAGTAGAGACAATTTTGGTGTTCTAGTCATCATGGAGCAATCAACCAAAGTCAAAGAGATGAATCACCGAATACTTCCACCAAATCAACACAAAGGATCTGAGAAAATCAACCAATCCCTATATTTTGTATCTTAGAGATCTAGTTAGTTAGATATTCCTCCATAATATCCTAGTAATTTATGAAAGGATATTATGTAAATAGTTTTATAAATACTTCTCTCTTCGAAGTATTGAGGGTTGGTTTTTGCACCTAGGAGCTATTGTGTAATTTTTTCAAAGGATCGACCAGTAATAAAAGAGGCTTATTCACAGGATTCTTGTGCCAGATTGTTGGTTATTTCTTTATCTCTTTGTTAAATGTTTTCTTATTATCTGTAGTCATTTCATGTGTTTCCAATTCTAATCATTAAAATAAAGTCAAAATAACATAATTTATTTCATATACTTTGTCTCTGGTTTTTTAATGATCTATATGTTTTCATATGAATCTGAGTGAAGGAATTCTTAACTGCTTCGCTGCTTAGTGGACTTTCCCCTCTTGTTCTCTCTTATTCATCCCATTTAATCTTAATAGATCCAAGAGTTTTACTACCCTTCCCTGTGAAGAAAAACTTATAAAAATATGAATCTGATCCTCATCTTTAAGTACAGACCCCATAGCCCAATGGAAAATTAATCATTCTTTCAGCCAATTATTATAAACAAACAAACAAAATTCGAACTCTCATAACTAGCCTAACATTTAAAACTCAAACAAATCTAAATATGATAGAGAGATCCCTCTCTGAAGCTGACAGGGCTAGATCCGAGCTTCCAAAGTGGTTTGGTAGTTACCTCTGTCAATTTCTTCTACAACCTCTAGAAATTACAGAGTGATAACAGACTCCTACCCTCTAAGAAACAAATATCCTCCTCCCTAGCTCATTCTTGGCACCTGCGCAGTAAATGTCAAAATGAAAATAAAGGGAGAAAGAAAATTTTATAAAAATACATAATGTAAAATTAGGGAGGGTATGCAGATATCTCAACCAGGACTATGGATGCTCGCTTGCTGTGAAGCAAGGTCTATGATATCGGGGTGACTCATTTTGTTCTATGGATGCTCGCTGACAGCAGAGCAACACCGTGAGGATATTTCTAACTTAAAAAAATTAAAGATACAATGTCTTTCTATCATCCATGCTTTCCCACTCATCTCTCACCTAATGGGACATAGGATATTGTTTTAATGGAAAAGAGGTAATAAATCAGATGAATTTTCACAGGTAGTCAAGGATGAATATTCCTTGGGTCATATATATACATACTTATGAATCATGTTTGGGTTATTATCTTAAATTAAAATACAACTCCCAAAATGTATCACTAATATAAGAAAGGTAAGGTATAGAGATTTTAGTTTCTCCCAATGAATCACCATTTATTGAGCACTCAACACACCCTAAAAAATTTCAGAAATTTTTGGGTACCAATTTATTTTATTTTCATCCTTAGACTTTGTTGTTGCATGATCATAACATTTTTTTTAAATTTCTCTTTACTTCTGCTCAATTTTGATGATCTCCAAGCCTAAGTTGAATAAATTCTAGAAGGGAGGGACCCATATAGTTTCGATAATAAGATTAAGGGGGTTAGGGACTTAATCATTTTGAGAAAACATTGAAAA
>ML869338.1:0-12954 GCA_009831015.1 Picea engelmannii | reverse complement strand
ATATGGATAGGGATTACATTTAATAATCAGTTTCTTGTGTGAATGTATAAATTCATGTAAGCACGTAGAGGCAAAACGACTGAGTGTGAGAGACAGAGTGAGAAATTGTCAATCTGATGTAATCTCCATGATCTGAATAATAAGACAACCGATGCCTATGCTTGGTGGACGTAGACCAACATTTGGGTGAACCACGTGAAACCCATGTGTTTCTTATCTGTATGATTGCTATTTATCATATGTGAATTGTGTTTTCCACATTTTCAATTCCAACAATAAGAATGCCCCAACAATGTCTCCTCAACTCTCCCTTTCCAATCGAACACTAATTCGATAGCTCACATGGTGTTGTACTTCATAAGGATATTTTTTATTTTGAAACCAATTTGTAATACATCGAGAAAGCTCAAACATACCGTTTGATCCATCTCACCTCTACTCGCAAGAACAATATTGGAAACATCGATTCAAAATTGATGCCATGCTAATGGAATAAATCTCAAACAAGAGAATTCTTTATAAAGTCTTAAACTTGAAACAACATAATTCTTTGTAAAGTCTTAAATGTCAGAGGGTGGACTAAGATTTTGATTGAAACAGAGGAGAGMYAAGTTTAAATTGTTRTATATCTAAACATAATATGAACATGATATGGATTAAGATTTTGAAYGAAATGGAGGRGAGATAAGTTCAAATTGTTGTATATCTAAACAAAGTTTGTTTTGTAATAAAGTTTGTTTTTATCCTATTTTCATAAAAATATAAAAAGTTTTAAATACATAATTAATAATCTTATAATTAATTAGTTAAATAATAATTTAATTACTTMTTAATTAACATTTACAAATCAAAGTTTCAGTATTTCTTCCTTTTCTTGTACAAATCTATTATTTAAATATGATCAAATCATGGTCTTGTTTGAGTATTGTAATACACCCAACCCCTAAGTATCTTTCTTTAGGGATGGGTCATCAAAAGTTTTCTTACTCAAATCATCTTGAATCATTTCTTCGAGATGCTTCATCCTATTCTACTCCCCTGTAGCTTTCTAACGACTATTACCAAGCTCTAATTTGACCTCTGGTTTACAATTTATGGCTTCCAGAAGTCCTTTGGGTGTTCATTGATTGAGCGCCATGTGGCACCCACATAGATCCATCTTGTTCGTACCATTTACAGGTTCATACCTCCTACAGGGAAGGTCCATCCACCATCCAAACCAACAATGAGACTTAATCCTCATCTAACACACAAGCTAGAGAATAATTCGGCGTTTGACGCTTCGACATTGAATGCCCCTTTTATTTTCTGCACGCATGTCCTCCAGAGTCTCGAATTCTTGAAGGATCCCGAAATATCACCACGTGGCTCTAGCCTTCGAGCCTTTCAACTCACCCTCGACAATGTATTCCAAACCTTCGGAGTCCCGAAGTCTTGGACTTCCGAAGGGTCTATTCTCGCACAGGGTGATGTACTAGATGCAACGACAATACAAGTGGGTCTCGAATACTCCTCCCACCACATGTGCTAAACAGGTAATTGTTAGAGATGACATAGGACAAGGCAGAGAGGACACGTGGCCCCTACAGTGGGTGACACATGTCACATCTTAATAGGTACATAGGATCGAGGAAACGTTCGGATCCAGGTGACACATGGCATGTCAAACGTGGGTCCACGCTACCTTGGGTGACGTCTACATACCACATCACCCCAGACTGATCACCTTCGAAGTCCTTTGATCTTACGGTCATGGTGTGTCCATGTAACCCCTGGATCTATGGCCTCCGTTACTTTGTAACTTCATCGTTCAAGGGATTCGTGGGGTGGCTCCCTCCTTTCTCCTAGAGTGGTCAACGTGAGGTTGACCATGGTCTAGATTTGATGGTCAGAGAAGATCTTGGAGGATCTCTAGTTCTACGGTTCTCGTTCCTTAGTCGCTCCAAACTTCAAGGGTTTCGACTTTATGGCCGCTCCACTCTCTCGAAGTAGGAATTCCCCGAGGTACCGTACGTGGGTCTCTCCTCTAGATGATCAAACGGTTAAGAGGGGTTCTTAACGAACTGCCCAATCCCACAGTTCTCCTCCCTTTGTAACTTTGGCGTTCGGGGAATTTGATTCTATAGCATCTCTATTCTCCCGAAGTGGAACTTCGTCAAAGTTACCTCAGTGTAGATCCAACCACTAAGGGGGATCCCAAATACTCTCGAATAGATGGTTTTCATTGCTTCGTGATGGGTAATTGGGTTAAGGCTTAACAGTGAGGTAGGTCTATCTGCCATGGTTAGGGACACCACCAGGCGCCAGTCAACATTGTGGGTAACTGCAACCATTAGTTTCCTTCGGCTGGTTTATAAATGGTAGGGTTGAAACAATCTTGAGCTTCGAACTTCCGGAGTTCTGAAGCCAGAAAGGATTAGCTCCATTCAGGCCTAGCGTAGGGTTCCCATACCATGGTCACATGGGTCCTTCGAAAACTCTTGTGGGATACATGCTAATTCCTTTAGCCGTAATTTGGTTAAGGACATGGGCATGAGCTCTCAATCATATGGTGAGGAGTTTGAAGGAGGCACCCTCCTTCCATATGGTTTGAACTTATTATTCCCAATCATTCCAGTAAACCTTTCCCCAACACTCTTGCAGGCTTACAACTCATAGCCCTCTAATTACTCACTTGAAGTAATAAGAAGACCCTTCAAAGCATGGGTTCATAAAGAAGCAATACACATTTCTACCTTCATAAAAAATATAAATAAACAGAACTCAGTCATAAACATATAAATATATTCACTCATCATTTTAATTTCAACACACGGAGTATGAAAAATATTTATCAAAAAACCAGAGTTCGTGAAGCAACTGTTGAAAGGGGTGGTTGTTTCCACCCAACCATAGGCACAACCACTCCTGATGGATTTACCGCTGGCCACCCTCGAGCTAGAACATGATGCTCGAAGAGAGACTCTTTCTTCTTACTCAGTGACAGTCAAGGATGGAGGTTACTCTCCTCCTCCCACGGGGTCTTGGAAACCAATTTTATCTATACCAAGCAAGGAGGTCTACACGAGTACTTCCACAGTCACTCGTCAGCCTCGTTTATCATCTTGTAACGAAAACCATGCCAGCCACTTCTTGTGCCCATAATGAGCTTATTTCTTAGTTCTTCCTCGAATCAGAGAGATGCAACCACTCTTTTTCTCTTCTCGAGATTGTTCTTTTAACTCTGCTCTCTTCGCAGGTCTACATGCTCGCTCCCTGCATATGCCCACAAAATTACCTCTTTCTTCTTTCCTTCCTCAGCAAGGTTGCGTGGGTCATAATCCCCATCTCGTGTTCAGGTCTGGAAGTCTTGCAGATGGGTACTATGTCCCATCTCCTCATTAACTCTTGAGGAGGACTCTTCCAGCTACCACTCTGACTGGTAATTCATTTATGGGTATGAGAACTGTTATGGGTATGAGCCATTAATTCCAACAAGTTATTGATTTGGTGGGGGGTCATCTCAACCATTTATGGTTCCCCTCACCACCTCTCTCATAGAATCCATGGTCTATCTTGGAAAACCCCCCTTTCAGCAGTTATTCAACACTTATCCATTTTCTATTAATAACAAAAATTACATACATTGACCTTGTATACAAAGGTTCATCAAATTCAACATTCACACATATCTCGTATGCCATAGTCTCTTGGCCAATTATAGTTATAATTACAAACTGGGGAAACAAGGGTGTTACAATCCCCTCCCCCTTAAAGGAACATCGTCCTCGATGTTCTATCTGCCGATGTGCTATGTATGTACAGAAGTAAACAAAAATGGATATGTYTGTTTCATGGCATCCTCCATTTCCCATGTAGCCTCATCTGGGMCAAATTGTTTCCACTGCACCTTGACCTATGCAATGGTTTTGTTCCTCAGTGGGGTATCCTTCATGTTTATTATGCATTGAGGTTATGGAAGGAATTCTCCCTTTGGTTCCACCYGAATCACAGACCACTCAATAATATGATTAAAATCRTGTACATATTTCTTTAATAATGAAACATGGAAAACATCATGTYCCTTCACAGTGGGAGGGAGAGCTAGMCTATAGGCTACAGGTCCCACTCTATCCAAAATTTCAAAGGGTCCACAATACCGAGGTGTCATCTTGGCACAAGCTCCCATCCTCAAGGAGATTTTTCTGGGTCTAACTCGGAGATACACATGATCCCCTGTTTTGAACTCTCTAAGAGTCCTCTTTTTATCTCCATAGATTTTCTATCTATCTTGAGCTATTTTCAGATCCTGTTTTATCTGAATTACTTGATGTTCCATTTCTTTCAGCATGTCTGGCTCGATTGTAATTCTATTTACCAGATTATTCCAACTGATTGGAATCTTGCATTTTCTACCATAGAGGGCTTCAAAAGGGCTCATCTTAAATGACTCTTGATAGCCATTGTTGTAGGAAAAATCTACCAGTGGTAGGTAGTCTTCCCACTTATTAGGCTGATGCATTACATGCATCCTTAACATGTCCTCTAATACTTGGTTTACCCTCTTTGTCTATCCATCAGTTTGAATTTAGTCTCAAAACTAGTCATTAAAGTTTTCCAAAAACTTGAAGTAACTTTTGTATCTCTGGTGGACTATGGGTTTTGTTTGTATGATGTCTGTCCACATGATTGGTTGTTGGTTCATGTTATAGTTGCCTTTTTATATTTGATAAGCTTTGCAGCAAGACTGCATTAATTTCAGTTTGTTTTTCCTACTCTTTTATCAACCTTTCTGTTAGCACCGAAAGTCTCCCTTCAAATTGTGGGAAAGGAAAGCCCGATACCCATCAGAGTTTTATGTCATAGGTTGGTTATAAAAAGGTCAAATGGGCACAAACTTAGGAAAATATCGCCTTAACTCAGAAAACTGGACTGACATGCACTAGCAGATGAGGTCTTAGTTTAACTTCAGACAGTGAGTTGTAGTAAGGGTGAGTAGGAGGAAGACTTCGGTGAGAAAATGTAAAGATCTGTTGAGGACATCAAGTCTCTCAGTATCCCAAGGAGGAACAATTTAAACATGAGAAATTCTCAAATTTAAATCTCAAATAAGCTGGAAGGAACTATAACAACACTATAATCAAACGTTCATCATAATGCAGTCACATTAATTCAAGTGAATAAGTCAATCATGAACTCTTTTAGCATCAGAAGGAAACAAGAGGGAGTAAGAAAGTTGACTGTAATTAAAAAAGAAGTTTCAAAAGAATATACATAACCAGATAACCAGAGAGTTTATTAAAACTTTACAATACAGGAGCTTTGCTCTACCATCCCCCTTAACAAAATATCAAAACTGAGTATTTATACTCAAAACAACTTGCTCCCTTCAGAAGCGCGCTCTGGTCATGCATTCAAGGCTTGGTGTCTACATCTTCTTCTATCAGGTTGCACTTGCATTCTTCTGTCAGGTGCAAGATCATATCAACATGGGATTTGCAGGAAAATTCACTTGACAGGGAACTTTGGCTGACAACTCTATTTTCCATGGTCGGCTCCTCCATGCTTTCCATTTATGAGTTGAAACAAGGTTTCAACTACCTCCCCTATTTTCATTAACTAACTACATCGGGATTTGGATGGATTCGTGACACCCATAAATTCCCCAAGTGAACTCACGACTCCTTCGAGTCAATTTTGCACCTCGAGGCCACACAACTCTTTCTCTGTACTCAACTCGGGTGCTCCATCCTTCCACGCAGCTCCTTCCCATTGCCCATGCGACTGCGAGCCGCGACCAAGTGCTTTACCCGCATGACATTTCGAGGCTTTCAATTTTGGGAGTTTTCACTCCTCTTGATCTCCAATGTCCCGATGCCCAAAATCGTAAAATGGCCCCCCTTGGATCAGCGGTTGGATCCTCTTCAAATCGACGACCAATATCACCCCTTCAAAAGCTCTAGGCAAACATCGCTCGATCAAGAGCCCACCTTCATTTATCTCTGCTTCCATATGACCTTGGGAAATGACTGTGAGCCTAGTCCCCAGGCGCATCACATTTTCGCGTTTTTCGAACTTGTGATGCGCTCCATGCTCAAAACCCTGAGTCACGAAATCATGATTTCTTGGATCAGGTGCCATGCGTCCCCTAGTTGGATAGCTCAGATTATTTCATGAGTCTTTAAGACTCTACCCTCTTACCTTCCCGACTCACGAAATCACGAAAATTTGATCCAACGGTCCATCCTTCTCCTTTGATCAACGACTGCGATCTTGTCGCGATTTTGCATTTTGTGAGTTCTAAAAAATCTTCTCTTTGACCTTTCTGACTCGCGAAATCATGACTGTGATGATCATGCACTACGTGTCCCTTGGAAATGAATGACCCAGATCTCACGATTCCAGGCCTCGGTCTAATGTTAAACTTTGCGCAACTCTATAATCCCGATCGCCCGATGGTCGTTGATCTGATTTATTCGATGGATCCGATGGATGAGACTGAGCCTGTGCTTGATGGATTTTCTCCGACCCGGTATGTGTGTTCCTTTGCACAATTGTGCCCCGACTTTGGATACAAATGCACATGGTGAGTTTTTAAACCCCTTTTCTCGCATTTGGTCACCCAATGGCCAACTCCAAAGGAAAAATATCCCTTTGCAAGAATATGTGATAACATTAGGCTCCATGGGGGATAGAGTCCTCCCTGAGAGGCTCTAAGATCTCCTTTTGCAGTTCCAGTCGCCTTCTGTTTGGGCTATGGAGTCAAGCTCAAAATAGACTGCTGAAAATACAGGCCGAAAGTAAAAACAAATAGACACACATACTCCAAGGAGCTTATTTATGTACATTCCTAAACTAATTTATTTTTTACATAGTGCTAGGTGAAAGAAAACTTCCACCATAGCCATTCAAGAAACTTCCTAGCTGCGATTTTGTTTGCTCTGTCAATGACCAGCAACACATGAAATAATCGTGACAACAAAACGATTACATCATTCATCTTTTATCTAGATAGCAATAGTGGGGTCAGACCTAGAGGTTTTGAATCATGGAGGAAATGTGACTGCATGTAATCCCCTACGGGCTCATAGAATGAGTGGAAAACTCCAAAACATTTGTAGAGGAAAGACTGCTCTATTCCACAGCTGCTCACGCATAGCTGAATGTCTTTGGCAAGTGCAGGTGGGTGAGAAGATGAATCAGGTTGACTGACCTTAGACGATGGTTGCTCACTGACAGGCTCTGGACAGGATATAAACTGTCCACTTAGCTCCTCCTTTACATGCTTCTCTGTGTCTTCTGCGGGTCCAGGATAGTTGATTTCCACCCTATGCTTTTCCTTAATTAATAAAGGAAAAATATCTATAGTGTGGTATTGGAAGTCTTTCATAACACCATACTCACCTGTGAGTATTGGTGAACTAATGAAATTTGAATATTTAAGAAAATCTAAAATGTAGGACTCCATGTATATAGCCACTGGATCATGAATATTGTGATAGAATCTTGGCTTCTTTAGAAGGCCAGGATGCTCCTCTGCAAAAATCTCTTTGCTCGTAAATAAATTCCCTTCTTGTTCTTTTGAAACCAACTCTTGATCATCAACATTTGTCGTCTCTTCTTCATAAGAATGATCACAAGATAAATGTGCAACAAGATTTAGAACATCATAACTATGATCAGCCAAGAACATTTAGTTATCTATGCAATTAGCCACTGCTATATGCTCAAAATGTTATGGATTCTGATCATAAGATTGATATGCATTCATGTCCATAGAAAAATATGCAAATGTTGAAGAACCTAATTCCAACTGTGAATCATACCTACTTCCTGGTTGTTGTTCCAGATCCAATTCATGTTCACTATCTTCTTGCTCAGAATCTGAAATAGACTGACAATCTTCTTCCTCATGTTCATACAAATCTGCCTACCTATGAACCCACTTGCTAGCCCTAGTGTTCTCTTCAACCTCTCCAACATCCTCAAACATATGTCTCAACGATGAAGATTTCCTTTCTCTCAAGAGAAGGAAGAGCTCTGGATGATGAGCCATGATATAGTACACCATGGCAGCAGTCTCTATGGGTCTGATCTCCATAGGCATGCTACGATAGATGTTGTAAAACCTCCTGTTGAAGACAGGCAAGGCTTCCTCTTCCCCTCTCCTCAAGGCATTAAACTCATACCAATATTGATCAAGGGATTTTTTCTCACCCCAACACTTAAAAAATGCATGGTATAGCTCGGTCCAGGAGCCAATAGAATCAACTTCTAGACATCTAAACCACACCACAACATATCCAAATAGGGAAAGTGAGAACATCCTCATGGTAATATCATCATGAACAATCTCAAACTGATCAATAAATTTCTCAAAGGCCCCCAAGTGCCTCTCAGTTGTGACATGATCTTCCCTAGAAAACCGAGGAAGATACTCAAAGGAATCACGAGGATAAGGGTTAAGGTGACATGGCAGCCTCAAGGGTTTAAACACCATATTTATGATTTTAATTTGAAAAACAGTGGGCTGAATATTGGATTCAGCAAGAGGATGGGGAGGCTCAGCAGGAATAACAGGAGGTAACAATATTTGAGAAGACTATGAATTATTTTCAACCTCCTTGGGGCTACAAGAGTGATCAATTTCAAGAGGAGATGCAATACAGATCTCATTTTTATGAATAGGTAGAGGTGAAGGCACGAGATTAGTATCTACAATAGAAGAAGGGGGGATGATTTCTTCATCCAAGGCCGGATGAAAAAAAGAAGGCTTAAGGACATATGAATATACAAAGCAGAGGATAATCCTCTTTATATGCAAAGGGAAAGAGATAATTGAGCTAATAAAGAAAAACATGATTTCATGAAGCAAGATCTTAAATTGATACCTGGTCTTCCCCTTCGGTATGGTCATATTTATATCAACAGGATCCTCCCAGTGGAGTCTTTGATTGTGGAGTCACCAGGTGAATATGCAAAATGAGTGTGTCTAGTCTTTGTTCACCATCAGAAACCAAAGTTGATCATTGTGTTCTCCCAAGGGCTACCAGGTGTAGCCAAAAGAATCCATACTGAAACAATGGAGTCAAGACAGTGGAATCGCCTTAGTGGATTCGTCAGGTGCACAGTTGTAATATTCGATGTACTAGGTTCTGATGCACCCTCAAAACCAGTAAGATTTATCGTTCAATCCTAGGGAAAATCTTCAATTTCATCCCTGGCAATGGTGCCAAAAATGTTAGCACCGGAAGTCACCCTTCATATTGCGGGAAAGGCAAGCCCGATACCCATCATATTTTTATGTCACAGGTTGGTTATAAAAAGTTCAAATGGGCGCAAACTCAGGAAAATATCACCTTAACTCAGAAAATTGGACTGACATGCACTAGCAGATGAGGTCTTAGTTTAACTTCAGACAGTGAGTTGTAGTAAGGGTGAGTAGGAGGAAGACTTCGGTGATAAAATGTAAAGATATGTCGAGGACATCAAGTCTCTCAGTAGCCCAAGGAGGAACAATTTAAACATGAGAGCTTCTCAAATTTAAATCTCAAAGAAGCTGGAAGGAACTATAACAACACTATAATCAAACGTTCACCATAATGCAGTCACAATAATTCAAGTGAGTCAGTCAATCATGAACTCTTTCAACATCAGAAGGAAACAATAGGGAGTAAGAAAGTTGAGTGTCATTAAACAAGAATTTTCACAAGCATATACATAACCAGATAACCAGAGAGTTATTTAAAAATTTACAATACAGGAGCTTTGCTCTACCATCCCCCTTAACAAAATATCAAAACTAAGTATTTATACTCAAAACAACTTGTTCCCTTCAGAAGCGTGCTCTGTTCATGCATTCAAGGCTTGGCATTTCCATCTTCTTCTGTCAGGCTACACTTTCATTCTTCTGTCAGATGCAAGATCAGATGGGAATGGGCTTTGCAGGAAAATTCACTTGATAGGGAACTTTGGCTAACAACTCTATTTTCCATGGTCGACTCCTCCATGCTTTCCATTTACGAGTTGAAACAAGGTTTCAACTACCTCCCCTATTTCCATTAACTAACTGTAACGAGATTTGGATGGAGCCTTGGCACCCGTGAATTCCCCAGGTGAACTCGTGATTACTTCAAGTCAATTTTGGCACCTCGAGGCCATGCAACTCTTTCTCTATACTCAACTCGAGTGCTCCAGCCTTCCGCACAACTCCTTCCCATTGCCCCATGTGACCGCAGGCCGCAACCACGTGATTTTCCCACAAGACATTTCAAGGCTTCACATTTCGTAAGTTTTCACTCCTCTTGATCTCCAACGTCCCGATGCCCAAAATCGTGAAATGGCCCCCCTTGGATTAGCGGTTGGATCCTCTTCAAACCGACGGCCAAGATCACCCTTTCGAAAAATCTGGCCAACCATCGCTCGATCAAGATCCCACCTTCATTTAGCTATGCTTCCATATGACCTTGGGTAGTGACGGTGAGCCTAGACCCCACGCGCGTTGCAATTTCACGTTTCGCGAACTTGTGATGCGCTCCATGCTCAAAACCCTGAGATGAAAAATCTTGATTTCTTGGATCAGGTGCCACGCATCCCCTAGTTGGATAGCTCATATTATTTCACGATTTCGTGTTTTGTGAGTCTTTAAGACTCTACCCTCTTACTTTCTCAACTCACGAAATCAAGAAAAGTTGATCCAACGGTCCAACTTTCTCCTTTGATCAATGGCTGCGATCTTGTCGTGATTTCGCATTTTGTGAGTTCTAAAAAGTCTGCTCTTTGACCTTTCTGACTCGCGAAATTGCGACTATGATAATCGTGCACCACATGTCCCTCTGAAATGAATATCCCAGATCTCACGATTTTGGGCGTCGGTCTGATGTTAAACTTTGTGCAACTCTATAATCTCGATCGCCCGATGGTCGCTGATCTGATTTATTTGATGGATCCGACAACTGAGACTGAGCCTATGCTTGATGTATTTTCGTCGACCCGATATGTGCACACCTTTGCACAATTGCGCCCCGACTTTGGATACAAATGCACATGGTGGGTTTTTAAATAATTAAATAATCAATTTCTAATAATTTATTTATTGTTTAATATTTTTTATAAAGAAATAATAATTTTTTATTATTTAATAATTAAATTATTATTTATTATTATTTAAGTATTATTATCAAATTATTTAATTTTATATGAATATTAACTAAATTTTTAATTATTTAATTTTAAATAATAATTAAGTAATTACTAAATAATATTTAAATATTACACTTAAATATTACATTTAAATTGTATTAAAATATGTTCATGGTTGTGGCTATGCATGCCGGTCGTCAACTAGCAACAATCACATTTATGTAAAAAGTGGTTGATATACGCCGATCGACGTCATTAATTTAAAAAAGTGGAAAATGGCGCCGATCGGCGTATATCAACCACTTTTTACATAAATGTGGTTGTTGCTAGTTATATATCATGTTCTGTAGAATATCTTGGAGCAGAAATGCCGAATAATTTGTAAAGATGAGCAGAGCATCGTTGTCATATCGGGAAATCAAATTATCTTTTTGGAGGTAGAGACGCGGTATTTGCATTTGCATTCACATTGGCATGCTTAGTCTTCTTTGTATTAGTCAACATGTCCAGCACAACATTCATAATGGATGATAATTACATAGGAATATTTGGATACTTATTATTGAATGATTTTCATATATGTTAGTTGATTACATAAGGAAGCACCAATGGAAAATAAGTATAAAAGGAAGCAGGTACAAGAAGACTTATATTTTTTCTACACAACACCTTGCAGAGAAGTTAAGAGAGAGAAAAAAAACCAAAAAGATAAGTAGAAATGTCATTCGGATAAATTTTCAGATACATAGGTAAGAATATATGTATGATTCTAGGGGAAGAGATTCATCAGATCTAGGATAGAGATTTAGATGCTTGGAGAGAGAGCACATAGGCATGTTTCAATGGGGAACGATTGTCACAAGGGAAGAATGAGTGATACGACTTCAGTGTTGCATCAGAGTGATACCCTCTGTCAAAGGGGGATATATTATTCATATGAAGGGAGAGAGAGTAATCAGAGGTTTCGAAACATAGAGAAGTATCAAATGAATTTAGATAGGGGGAGAATCCCTAAGGATATTTCAGTCAGAGGGAGAAGCCCCAAAGGGAGATAACCTTTGACATTGATGTCAAAGGAGGAGAGATAGAAACGTTGATGAGTAGTATAAGCATGAATGTTATCATGACTAAGCGTTTCCATCAATGTTGGTGTTGCCATCAATGCCAAAGGGGGATATTGTCAGATAATTGGCTTAGGTTGATGGATAGTTGGTATGGATTGTTGGTTGTCATTGATGTCAACCCTTGGAGAGTGATATTGTAGATTGATGTCAACCCTTGGAGAATTATGGTAGCACAAAGGCATGGGTAAGGGAACCGAGTCTTTTTGAGGTATAAATGCATGAATATCAGTGAATTTATAGGTAAGACTATTCTATATGGATAGTATATGTCATGACATTTCCAGTGATATGTGGAATGTCACATAACTCCTCACAGATAATTATGGCCATATCATGTTGGAGAACCCTCATGATTTATATAGAACCCTATAGAAGTTCAAAGAAGTCAAATTATTCTAGAATCTACTAGAAGAAGTTGACCAGTCAAAGTGGTTAGTCATGGGTTAAGTGGTTGCAACAAGAAAACAATTAAAAATAAATTAGTTGCAACTAGAATTGGAGACTTTACTATTTGTGGATAAATTTGTTAAGTGGACAAAGTGGCTAAGTGGACAAAGTGGTTAAGTGGGCAAAGTTGGTTAAGTGGACAAAGTGGTTAAGTGGATACTTCTAGAGGAAGCTACTTGGAGAGTATAAATAAGAAAGAAAGGGTCTCCCATTAGTATCCATTGAGAATATTGAATATCTACAAGTGACTGAGGTAAACAAA
>WSFP011442012.1:0-20507 GCA_009831015.1 Picea engelmannii | reverse complement strand
ATTTCCATTCTGCAACAATTTCCACATCTCAAGCCTTGAGGACGAGGTTGTTCTTTTAAGGGAGAGGGCATGTTAGGGTCCTAACCTCCCTAACCCCTCAAGTAGATAGAATAACATGTTTTTCTATGTAATAAAGACCGACATTAGTTAATAAAGCCTATGTAATAATGTGAACACGTCTAATGTAAGAAGACTTAATAAAAGGTTTTGCTTCTAGAATGATCTTCCTCTAGAATGTTCTTTAGAAAATTAAAATATTATAAATAGGAGTAGAAAGCATGGAAACATTGTCTGGAGAATAATTTTGTACTTGAGCTCTACTCTACTGGAGGTTTCCCCCTTGAAACAAGTGAACTTGGCTACTGATATAATAAAGGTATCAATTATGGAATCAATTGTGTCATTATGCTCTACATTTTTCTCTTTTTGCTTATAATTGTTATAAAAACATTGTTTCTACTCTGCATAATAAAATATGGTACCTTACAATATTAAATTACTAAGCCATAAGAATAATATCATTATTGTAATCACACCCCAAATATAACAACCGCAAGCTAGTGAGGACTATAAGGCATGTCATTGATACATGAAAACCATGTTAGAGCCAAAGTGAGGGACGATGCTATGGAAACCATCCTATATCAGTCTTAAAAAATTGTTAGCAAGTTCACTATTATCTTACTTGATGAAAAAATGTTGTTATTAAAGCCCAATTTCAAGTAAAATCCGAGAGACTTAAGACTTGAGTCTATTTTATCATCAAATGGGGGACAATACTACATACTAATTAGGGCATATTTAGCATTTCCTCTAGCCATTTAGGTTTTGGGGGTCATTTTCTAGGTCACATAAAATCACCTTGAGTTGGATTTTAAAGATCCATATAAGAGCATTATTTTTTGTCAAGGACCTGTTATTAGAGTTAAGTAATCTAAGTCATATATATTGAGTCATTCCATTTTGTCATCAAAGTGACCATGGCCTCTCAACATTGATTTGGAGAATTTGCATTGAACCCAAATTCCCAAGATTCAAATCTAGTCCCTCTCTTGGTCAAAGATCTTTGACATCGTTGACTACAACAAAATGAATTGTAGGCAAAGATGATTCATGCCATGCTGCCAATTGTTTTCAACAATTCAAGGGACACCAATTAAAAATGGATGGACAAAACTAGGTGCCTACGACATTCCATTGCTTGACCAATCTTCACGTTGAACACGAAGATCGTCATCCCTCAGTTCGATGGTTCACAAAAACAAATTCTTCATATGGTTTGTACTTTAATAGGGAGGTGCTCTTCCAAGCAACATCCAACATTCTTGATCCTCATCTAACACACTTTTGTTTGGACAAGTATTATCTCAACTCCTTGCTTTAATATGCATAAATGACAACATAGATAGATGTACACCATTAATAATCCTAGACTACTTTTGATAGTTCCTCCACTTTCAAAACACCATGTTTTACTTCAAAAAAGGAGCATGAAAACAATAAATTCTACACAAGTGCAACTACTAACTACTATAAGTTTGGCTCTTGAGGGAAAGCATTCTATAAGTATTTTTTTTCCAACCTCCTCAACTTAACATAGTGTTTTGTCTGTGGTTCAAGCTCTCAAGTCTCAGGAAAAACAAGTCTATATAGGGATCCCGACTATACAAAATCTACTTGGTATTTCATACTTCATTGGAAAGGGTGTAGGGGCTCGTTGCATCAACAAAAAATAGGGACAACTTCCTCTAAGAAGAGAGGAAATGAGAACATAATTTGAATAATATATCATATCTCATTAATCAATATTTTATGTGGTTGGTGATTTCCCACTTAGATCATCAAGTCGATCACAATATTGTAAATCAATTGCAACACGCTTCTATACCTATTTAAAGGCTTGTAATGTTCAATGTAAAATATGTATAATCTAGTAATCTTATGTTCTCTTTCACTCTATGTCTCTTTAGCTCTTTACTCTTTCACTTCAATGTTCACATCATATATAATAGATACTAATACTTATAATGCCTAAATAAACCCAAGGGCTTGCGTAATTGACAAGTCTTATGTCAAGAATGAAAAGGCTCAAAACCAAATCAAGGACTTAAAAGCAACTTAAGTGCATTGAGTACTACATGTTTGTTAACTTATACAATTAATTGATTATATTATAACTAACCATAGATTCCCTCTGACTAATCTTCTTGATTTTCCATGATAAAGATCCATCATTGAAAGGATCAAATTTGAAGCCATAATTCCACCGCAAGGTCTCTAGTTGAATTTGTCATAAAAAAACATTTAGTTGTTTCATCCAGAAATAATTAAAACAAAAATGACTTATCAACTAAGATGTAACAATCATTTCATATCTTTTGAAATGAATGGAAATCATGAAGTAACAATCATTTCATATCTTTTGAAATGAATGGAAATCATCCTTACAGCACATCAATATTTAAATCTCAAGAGATAAAGTTGTTCTACATTTTGGAGTCATCTCAAGCCACATGATAGCAACCATGGGGCACAAGGTTAAAGTTCAAAACATGGAAAAAGGTGAGGAATCAATCACATGACCTCTACAATAAAATCATAATACAAAACCATCATATTGCTACAATTTCAATTTAAAATCACTAAATAAACCTAGAGATGCATTTATCATGCTTGTGCTTCAAAATTTTTGTATTTCAAAAACATGAAAATTTGTCAAATCATTGGAATAAAGAATAATAAATTCAATGTAAACCACCAACACTTACACCCCAATCATTCATTGATATTTTCAACTATTATTGTCTAAGTTATACTTTACATTAAAAAAGGTTGATCTTACTTGTAGGCCTTCACATTGACACTAGGGGACTATTTATATCGTGATATTGAATGCAACCACCAATATAAGAAATGGGATACATGTTGATTCACTTCCATGTCATCAAAAACATATCCATGCAATGTTCACATCAAACCATAAACACATGCAATCCATATCTCCTCAAGTCTAATTGAAATAATCCAATAGATGATGGTTCTTCCACAAGTCATACATGTCTTTCTTAAGAAACTCGATTATTTCAAACATATGTCCATCTCTCTTAGCCCACTCTTCAAATGCTAATCTATGACCACTATGTTGGATTGAACATGGTTCACGAAGGCATGCAACAACCCCCAAGTGCATCAATTGCAAAAAAGAAAGCATTATATTCACATTTCTAAGTATCCCATTGCTTAACTTTGTAGTTGTCAACTATATTTCCCTTTATTATTCATCTATACTTTAAGGCAATACAACAAATATAAACACATCAGATCTCTGACTTGTCATATTCATATGGCACTTGTTTGTATAGTTATAAATTTAAGTGAAGTGCCTCTACAAATGGTGAATCACTAACATGGCCATTCATTTGTCATAAATTTGTGTGTTCACTATCAAAAGCTTGTCCATGTAGCTTATAGTTTCAATGCATTTGTATCAACATTATGGCACAAGTCAACAATGATGCAATGTATCAAATACTTTGTATGTCCTTCAAATATCTTATGTTGAGAATACATACCAAAAGACATTGCCTATGAAATTCGCTATTCATCCTCATCCTCACACAGGCCAATACCCCCTTATGTACATGATTAAACTTTTTATCAAACATCTAGGCATCATTTGTTGCCAAGTGTAGGTATTTTGCGCTAAAAATAATGGTAGACATATTTCTACTTCAATTTATTATCTATGGCATTTCATTGGAAGGGTCGCAAAGTCCATTGATGTTTCAAATATCTAATCAATGTTCAAAGGCACACCACTCCTTTCAAAATAATAACACTAGTGAGACTCATGTTATTCCATGTTTGGGGATCCCTACTATTGTATTTGACATGATACTTCTAAACATGAATGGATGTGTCTACTGCAATTTATGTTTGTGTATTTACAACATAATGAACCACAAATAAGTAAAATAAATATTGTAAGGGCATTATTGTAGATCATGGATTAATATATTCTTTTGGTGTCACCTCGAGGTTGGAGGTTAGTTTATATTAGGTAGTTATGGAAACGTGCAAGCAAAAATTGAAACTTTACAAAAGCATTTCACTTGGAACATGCTATTGAGCGTTCACCCCTTATATTGGGTTCTCTATTAGGTAATTTTCTTAAGTGCAGATACACGTTTTTTCTAAAAATCTAATTGTTTTTTTCCATTAGTATTAATAAAAAAATGTCCATCTATTATGAGTTTTAATAGAAATATTTGTCCTTGTTTGATATATATAAAGGAGACCAATAGATTGAAATTTTGATACACATTTTATTTTTCAAGCGAAAAAATAGTCTACTTTAACTTATAAATAGTCTATGTTATCCCCATTTTGTGGAAAACTAAGGAGATTATGTCTTGAGGCCCTCAAGTTGTAGATATGGAGTGCCGAGAGACTACATGACCAACAATACCCTTTTGCACAGATGGAAAACCCACTCACCACCACAGATGGTCACGGATTTGCAGATGGAATCCACCACATCAGTTGGCTTCCGGAAGGCAATGGGCCTTGCTCCATGAGGTACAAGTCATTATTATGGTGAGCATCATTTCAATATTTAAGCCAGTTGAGTATGTTGTATATTAGATTGCTCTAGATTTCATGATATATGCTTGGACATTATGCCTTTTTCCCTGCTTCACCTTTGTGGTTGACATTGTGCCCTAATAAGTGGTTTTCCTTGGGAATGGGTTTGCTATTAGGAACTCCCTTAAAGAGCCATCGTATCGTTCCCGACCATACTTACCACTTTTCATCATTATTCCCTTCCATTTCCTTATCTCTTGGGATTTTAGGGTGTATTGACCCAAGAAGGCGTTGTCCCTCATTCTATGGGAAGAAGCGGTTGAAGGCCCAGAGGGGTTGATGTTGGGTAAAAGATAAAAACCTTGTATAAACCTTCTAGATGCTTCGCCCAAGGATCACCCAAGAAAGTAGTGAAACACTTATCTTTGAATAAAGGGGACCCACAATATAATAAAGAATGCTTAAAAGGTTAGTTGAAAGATAGGAGGTCTCATCACGAGCTGACCTATCACGTAAATGAATATCTAGTGGTATGGCATTGCCATCATCTGGTCACCAAACCAGGGTAATGGCTCTCAGTTGCATGGCTGAGAGAAATGGGGTCTCATCACGAGCCAACCTTCTCATTTCCACTAGGTGTTTGTGGGTGACATTGCCATCATCTGGTCACCACGCCAGGGCAGTGACCTTCAACCTCTCCTTATGCTATATTGAAATAAAATACAAAGAAAGAAAGATAAAAGGAAATTGATGGGCTTGGAAAAAGTGCATTGCAGACGAAGGTACCACACACCCTCTACAAAGGCACCCATGAATGAGAAACTACGATCCCTTGTATGCCACGAGCCCTATTCCCATTGAGTCTTGACCCCAACCACTTTATCCACTTTACATGACTTAGAGAGGGATCTCTTGGAAAATCTCCTTGGCCTAGGGCAAGATATACCCAATAGGACACCTCGTCAACCCTCCCATATTCAAGCTTGACAAGTCGCATAGTGTCCTTGAGCAATTAATTGTTTGATATAGTTATCTTTGATGCACATGCTTAGGTGGCTTATTTATTGATTGGATTCACTTATCATGATGTTATGACTTGAGATCCTTGGAGGGCGTGCTCATTTGTCTTTGCAGGACCTATTTGGTGGACAATTTTGGGAGAACAAGACTAGCTTGGCCTTCCATGGGGCTACAAGCCCATAGGTCGGATGCCAAGGGCCCTCATGCTAGATGAGAAAGATTAGACTTGGAAGGCCTTGAGATTGACTTGGATGACATAACCTAGCCCCCACATGCCAAACGTTTTTCCTAGGAGAGGTAAAACGTCACTCTTAGAGGCATGATGTCACTTAGGGGGGTTAGGGCTTGGTGGCAAGGTGCCACTCATTGACACATGGACATTTTGAGGAGAAGAGGGTATTCACCATGATGAGATTGTCTAGATGTTTGACATGTGGCCTTTGGAGGCCTACTCATGCTTCTCCAACACCAACGACTTCTTCAAAGTGGAAAAACATCCCCTAAAGGGGAAACATCCATGTAAAATTAGGGTTTATTTGTGCAAAAGTGAAATTTTAAATGAATTATTTAATATTACTTTGTTAAAGGGGAAAAGATTAGGGTTGTTGACCCCTAGTCTTGTGGTTTATAACTTAATTTGTGGACAAGTCACCTTGGTGACATTTTGTATAAATAAGAGATCATAAGATCTCATTTTAACATAACTCTCCCTCATTGTGAGAAGTATTGGTCTGAAATTTTCGCTACATTTGGCTATATTTTTCTCTTGTGCACTTGTTTATGGCTATCTTGATGAATGGTTGATGGAGGAGTGAGGCGCTAGCCTTGGATGAATGCTTTCTATCTTTTATGGTGGATTATCTTAGCATCTTTCTTGATTTTGGTATGGCATTTTACTCTAATGCTATCATTAGTTTTTCAAGTCAATGATTGTTGTGCTAGGAGATAGGTGGGAAGTATAAGGGCATACACCCCCACCATAGTATTCATCATTTTATGCTTCATGTTATTGGTTAAACAAGGGTTTGCTAAGAGAAGTATAAGGTCATACACCCTCTTAGCTTAAACCCTACCTAGAGAAACTTGCCTTGGGAAGTAAAAGGAATTACACCACCAAGGAGGTAGCTTCTCTAGATCTTTATTTTATTTGACTCCATTAACCCAATAGTAAAGGCACTAGTCATATAGTTTTTGCATTGAAGATATAAAATCATGGCCTTGGGAAACATGACATTTTATCTTTTGAAAGGTTTCTTGCTTGGAGTTGATTTGCCTCATTGAGAGGAGTTTTCCCCTACTAGGGCGTCCCCTCTCTCCCACTACTTTACTTGTTGTTACAAACCCTAACCTATAGCCATTAGGGCTGATCTAACCTAGATAAACTACTAACCATAACTCCTAAACTAACCCTAAACTAGCTCCTGAATTTTGCACCTTAACTCCACTAATCAGGGTGGATCTTTTGGGCTAATTGTTGGCATATTTTGATGGTGTAATTTTCTGATATAAGTGACTGAAAGATACAGCAATAAGGATGCAATTTTATGCATAAATATACATGTTACAACAACTTTCTTTATTCAGCTTCAAAGTGCCATTTTTTCAGCCTATATTCATTGCTAATCTTGATGCTGCTTTGCTTAACTAGTTTAGACCCTTGCATGCTGAATTATATGCTTTATTTACTAATATAAACTGTCATCGATTGCTGCAAATTAGGGACAACAAGCTTAACTTGCTAATACATACTAACATATATCATTGCAAGTTGGATTTTCTTGTGTTTCGGGCAGGTACAATCATCCGAAGAAGTACTATACCTTTGGGGCAACAATCACTTGACTTACAAGACATCTCTTCCCACATTTCACTCCACTTAGACTTAACCTCTAGGGGCTTCACTTCCATCTCTATCCATATCCATCTCATCCCCCCTAGGGTCACCATGATCGCCTCCCATGTTGTGAATTATATGAATTATGCTTCGAGCTTAAATGTGCTACATGAAGACGTGTTGATGAAATTTTTTGTGTCTTCACTGCAATCAAGTCAAAGGGATTGGCTTGCACACTCATGTGATCCAAAGAGTACCCCTTCTTCTATAAACCTCATTGAAGAATTTCTCAGGCAATATCGACGAGCTACTCAAAGTTTGCGAGATGCTTTCCAAGAGCTCAAACACACTCTTTGCCAAGAAGGTTTTCCGATCGATGATGAGACCATATATGAAAAAAAACTTGAAGAAGATCCGGATGAGACATATGATGAAGATGAAGTATCTGCTCTTCCACTTGATGAGGACATCCAAACCTCTACTCATGCACATCAAGAAGAGAACATGATGAGTTATAATCCTTTTGAGAACTTTGATGATGCTTTGTTCCATGACTGTGGAAATGAAGAAAACTACCAAAAGGATCTCGATGAAGTTTCTTTTGCAAAAGGCATGAACGAGACATTGTCCTCTACTGTCTCTTTCAAAGAAGATGAAGTTATCCAGTCTTGTGAAGAAGTAATCAACTTCTATGATGCAGATGAAATCATGGAACAACCCCCAAATACAATTGACGATCACATTGATGATTTCATACAGATTGGCAGATGCACATGGGATTTGGGTTGTTTCATTTTTTACGGAGATCGTATCTACGACATTGAAGGCACATCTCAGATAAAGGATACATAAAGAATTTTTTCAGAGGATTTCTTTTTACAGCCAGATGGTCCATATATGTGCCAACCCAATGATATGGTTACATATTTGTTCCATCCATTCAAGGACGACCTGACGCAACGTTTTCAAGATTATTTTCAACCACCATAATCATATTTTGATAGACACCAGGTCGTGGCCCGCCCAAAGAAATTTGAGGTCCATTCTACCAAATGGAAGTACTTTCATGATAAGACTTTGGGTAGGGATTTGTAGACAAAGAAGAGACGTTTGATGAGTCCGACATAGTAGTTTTACTCTAAGGCTATGCCTTACCCCGTTTCCTCTTGTTTGGGAAATCATAGGGTTTTCTTTGATTCTCTTGTCCTTTCTCAACCTTCAGGGAGCAATGATATTCTAAGTGAGGATACAGATGAGCCATCATCTAGTCCACTCCAGAGATGGATAGATCGAGCTTGTGGCTATGCTTGTAGGAGGGAGTTCCAGAACGATCGAGATTGTGGTTTCCCTTTTCAGCGGGATTTCCTCCCTCCCACCCACCTCCATGAGTTTTATTTCATGATTGGTTATATGTCTATTTATGCTCATGATTAGTATGTACTGGACTTACCTTTGTTGTTTCACATGATTAAGCACAGGGGGAAATGTCTTCGTCTGATGATCATGTGGTTGCATTGGTTGTACGATTTCACCTGACACCTTTGGGACTTGATCTTTAGGGTCCCAAGACCCCAGATAAGTAGGCAAGTCATCTTGTTTTCTTGAATATTGCATTTTGTTTCCTCATTTAGTTTAGTTGCATCGCATTTTTCATTTTTCTCTACTTGCATATTGATTTCATGCTTAGTTTAGAAATTTTTGAAAAAATGTCAAAATTTTCTTTTTCTAGCTTAGTTGGTTTTGATTATGATCATATGAAAACAAGGTTGAGTAGGCCATCCTGCACTTAACAGTTTGATGTTTCCTTGCAGGCACAGGTCTACCAGGAGATGTTGTGGTTCTCATGCACTCTACGACGAGCACATGTCCCCAAGTAGGAGCCATATGTTATCCCCATTTTGTGGATAACTAAGGAGATTATGCCTCGAGGCCCTCAGGTTGCAGATATGGAGTGTCTAGAGACTACATGAACAACAATACCCTTTTGCACAGATGAAAAACCCACTCACCACCACAAATGGTCACAAATTTGCAGATGACATCCACCACATCAGCTGGCTTCCGAAAGGAAATGTGCCTTGCTCCATGAGGTACAAGTCAGTATTATGGTGAGCATCATTTCAATATTTAAGCCAATTGAGTATGTTGTATCTTAGATTTCTCTAGATTTCATGATATGTGCTTGGAAATTATGCCTTTTACTCTGCTTCACCTTGGTGGTTGACATTGTCCCCTAATAAGTGGTTTTCCTTGGGAAAGGGTTTGCTACTAGGAACTCCCTTAAAGAGCCATCGTACTGTTCCCGACCATACTTACCACTTTCCATCATTATTCCCCTCCAGTTCCTTATCTCTTGGGATTTTAGGGTATATTGACCCAAGAAGGGGCTGTCCCTCATTCTATGGGAAGAAGGCGTTGAAGGCCCAGAGGGGCTGATGTTGGGTAAAAGATAAAAGCCTTATATAAACCTTCCAGATGCTTCGCCCATGGATCACCCAAGAAAGAAGTGAAACGTTTATATTTGAGTAAAGGGGATCCACAATATAATAAAGAATGCTTAAAAGGTTAGTTGAAGGATAGGAGGTCTCATCACGAGCCGACCTATCACGTCCATGAATATCTAGTGGTATGACATTGCCATCATCTGGTCACCAAAGGAGTTGAAGGCCCAGAGGGGTTGATGTTGGGTAAAAGATAAAAGCATTGTATAAACCTTCCAGATTCTTCGCCTAGGGATCACCCAAGAAAACAATGAAACATTTATCTTTGAGTAAAAGGGACCCACAATATAATAAAGAATTCTTAAAAGGTTAGTTGAAGGATAGGAGGTCTCATCACGAGATGACCTATCACGTCCATGAATATCTAGTGGTATGACATTTCCATCACCTGGTCACCAAACCAGGGTAATGGCTCTCAGTTGCATGGATGAGAGAAAGGGGGTCTCATCACGAGCCAACCTTCTCATTTCCACTAGGTGTTTGTGAGTGACATTGCCATCATTTGGTCACCATGCCAAGGCTGTGACCTTCAACCTATCCTTATGATATATTGAAAGAAAATACAAAGAAAGAAAGATAAAAGGCAATTGATGGGCTTGGAAAAAGTGCATTGCGGACGAAGGTACCACACACCCTCTACAAAGGCACCCATGAATCAGACACTACGACCCCTTGTATGTCATGAGCCCTATGCCCATTGAGTCTTGACCCCAACCACTTCATCCACTTTACATGGCTTAGAGAGGGATCTCTTGGAAACTCTCCTTGACCTAAGGCAAGATCTACCCAATAGGATACCTCGTCAACCCTCCCATATTAAAGCTTGACAAGTCGCATAGTGTCCTTGAGTAATTAATTGTTTGATATAGTGATCTTTGATGCACATGCTTAGGAGGCTTATTTATTGATTGGATTCACTTATCATAATGTTATGACTTGAGATCCATCGAGGGCGTGCTCATTTGTCTTTGCAGGACCTAGTTGGTGGACAACTTTAGGAGAACAAGCCTAGCTTGGGTTTCCATGGGTCTACAAGCCCACAGGTTAGATGCCAAAGGCCTGCATGCCATATGAGAAAGATCAGATTTGGAAGGCCTTGAGATTGACTTAGACAACATAGCCTAGTCCCCACATGCCAAACGTTTTTCCTAGGAGAGGCAAAATGTCACTCCTAGAGGCATGATGTCACCTAGGGGGGTTAGGGTTTGGTGGCGAGGTGCCACTCATTGACACATGTATGTTTTGAGGAGAAGAGGGTCTTCACCATGATGAGATTGTCTAAATGCTTGACACGTGGCCTTTGGAGGCCTACCCATGCTTCTCCAACACCAACGACTTATTCAAAGTGGCAAAATGTTTCCTAAAGGGGAAACATCCATGTAAAATTAGGGTTTATTTGTGCAAAACTGAAATTTTAAATGAATTATTTAATAATACTTTGTTAAAGGGGGAAGGATTAGGGTTGTTGACCCCTAGTCTTGTGGTTTACCCCTTAATTTGTGGACAAGTCACCTTGGTGACATTTTGTATAAATAAGAGATCATAAGATCTTATTTTAACATAACACTCCCTCATTGTGAGAAGTATTGTTTGAAATTTTCGCTACACTTGGATCTATTTGTCTCTTGTGCACTTGTTTATGGCTATCTTGATGAATGGTTGATGGAGGAACGAGGCACTAGCCTTGGATGAATGCTTTCTAGCTTTTATGGTGGATTATCTTAACATCTTTCTTGATTTTGGTATGGTCTTTTACTCTTATGCTATCATTTTTTTTTCAAGTCAAGAATTGTTGTGCTAGGATCTAAGTGGGAAGTATAAGGGCATACACCCCCACCATAGTCTTCATCATTTTATGCTTCATGTTATTGGTTAAACAAGGGTTTGCTAAGAGAAATCTAAGGGCATACACCCTCTTAACTTAAACCCTAGCTAGAGAAACTTGGATTGGGAAGTAAAAGGGCTTACACCCCCAAGGAGGTAGTTTCTCTAACTCTTTCTTTTATTTGACTCCATTAACCCAATAGTAAAGGCACTAGTCATATATTGTTTGCATTGGAGATATAAAATCATTTCCTTGGGAAACGTGAAATTTTATCTTTTGAAAGGTCTCTTGGTTGGAGTTGATTTGCCTCATTGAGAGGAGTCTTCCCCTACTAGGGCTTCCCCTCTCTCCCACTACTTTACTTGTTACAAACCATAACCTACAACCATTAGGATTGATCTAACCTAAATAAACTACTAACCATAACTCTTAAACTAACCCTAGATTAGCTCCTAAATTTTGCACCTTAACTCCACTAATCAGGGAACATGTTTTGGGCTAATTGTTGGCATATTTTGATGGTGTAATTCGCTGATATAAGTGACTGAAAGCTACAGCCATCATGCTGCAATTTTCTGCAGAAATGTACATGTTACAGCAACTTGCTTCAGCTTCAAAGTGCCATCTTTTCAGCCTATATTCATTGCTAATCTTGATGCTGCTTTGCTTAACTAGTTTAGATCCTTGCACGTTGACTTAGATGCTTTATTTACTGATATAAACTGTCATCTATTGCTGCAAATTAGGGACAACAAGCTTAACTTGCTGATCCATACTAACATATATCAATGCAAGTTGGATTTTCTTGTGTTTCGAGCAGGTGCAATCATCCGAAGAAGTACTATACCTTTGGGGCAACAATTACTTGACTTACAAGACATCTCTTCCCACATTTCACTCCACTTAGACTTGAGCTCTAGGGGCTTCACTTCCATATCTATCCATATCCATCTCATCCCCCCTAGGGTCACCAAGATCGCCTCCCTAGAGTGACCTTGTCACCCTTGAAGTGCGGGACCTACATCGAAGTGACATTGGGTGTAGGATTCCCAAGTTGTAGCTCTTGCTTTGTGGTTGGGTCGAGCTTTTCCCAACCTACAACTTGTGCTATAACATTTTGGCATCGTTGTTGGGGAGGATTTTAAATCCTCTTCGTGCCGTAATGACACTTTGGAAAGCTTCCCTCCCAAAGCCTCTATCCCTTAGCTTTCTTGACGACTCCACCCAATGGACGTTCCCTTTCCACCCTTCTTGATGAGCTCATTTTGAAGATCATATGGCGATTCCATTGAGGTATTACCCTAAGTAATGGAACCATGGCCTCACGGGACTTACCATGGGCATTCCATAAGGTTTATCTCTCCTTTGATGTGTAGGATATTCCTGGATATCCAAACCATTGCCTGACGGAATGGAGGGAAAATTGCCCCAAGTTTGATAGTGATCCAGCTCTAGTAGCCACCCATATCGTGAATTATATGAAGTATGCTTTGAGCTTAAATGTGCTACATGAAGATGTGCTGATGAAAATTCTTATGTTTTCACTGGAATCAAGTCAAAGGGATTGGCTTGCACACTAATGTGATCCAAAGGGTATCCGTTCTTCTACAAAGCTCATTGAAGAATTTCTAAGGAAATATCAGCGAGCTACTCAAAGTTTGCAAGATGCTTTCCAAGAGCTCAAACACACTCTTTGCCAAGAAGGTTTTTCGATCGATGATGAGACCATATATGAAGAACAACTTGAAGAAGATCCTAATGAAGAAGATCCGGATGAGACATATGATGAAGATGAAGTATATGCTCTTTCACTTGATGAGGACATCCAGACCTCTACTCCTCCTGCACATCAAGAAGAGAACATGATGAGTTATAATCCTTTTGAGAACTTTGATGTTGCTTTGTTCCATGACTGTGAAAATGAAGAAAACTGCCAAAAGGATCTCGATGAAGTTTCTCTTACAGAAGGCCTGAACGAAACATTGTCCTCTACTGTCCCTTTCGAAGAAGATGAAGTTATCCAATCTTGTGAAGAAGTAATCAACTTCTATGATGTAGATGAAATCATGGAACAACCCCCAGATACAATTGACAATCACATTGATGATTTCATACAGATTGGCAGATGCAAATGGGATTTGGGTTGTTTCATTTTTTACAAAGATCCTATCTACGACATTAAAGGCACATCTCAAATAAACGATACATAAAGCATTTCTTCATAGGATTTATTTTTACATCCAGATGGTCCATATATGTGCCAACCCGATGATATGGTTACAGATTTGTTCCATCCATTCGAGGACGACCTGACGCAACGTTTTCAAGATGATTTTCAACCACCATACTCATATTTTGATAGACACTAGGTCGTGGCCGCCCAAAGCAATCTGAGGTCCATACTATAAAACAAAAGTACTTTCATGATAAGACTTTGGGAATGGATTTGCAAACAAAGAAGAGACGTTTCCTAAGTCCGACGAAGGAGTTTTTCTCTAACGCTGTGCCTTACCCCGTTTCCTCTTGTTTGGGAAATCATAGGGTTTTCTTTGGATCTCTTGTCCTTTCTTAGCCTTTAGGGTGCAATGATCTTCTAAGTGAGGATGAAGATGAGCCATCATTTAGTCCACTCCAGAGATAGATCGGGCTTGTGGTTATGCTTGCAAGCGAGAGTTCCAGGACGATCAAGATTGTGGTTTCTCTTTTCAACAAGATTTCCTTCCTCCCACCCATCTCCATGAGTTTTATTGCATGATTGATTATATGTCTATTTATGCTCATGATTACTATGTGCTGGACTTATCTTTGTTGTTTCACATGATTAAGCACAGGGGGAAATGTCTTCGTCCGATGATCAAGTAGTTGCATTGGTTGTACGATTTCACCTGACACCTTCATGACTTGATCTTCAGGGTCCTAGCACCTGAGGTAAGTAGGCAAGTCATCTTGCTTTCTTGCATCTTCATTTTGTTTGCTCATATTAGTTTAGTTGCATTGCATTTTTTATTTTTCTCTATTTGCTTATTGATTTCATGCTTAGTTTAGAAATTTTTGAAAAAATGTCAATTTTTTTTTCTAGCTTAGTTGGTTTTGATTATGATCATATGAGAACAAGGATGAGTAGGCCATCCTGCACTTGACAATTTGATGTTTGCTTGCAGGTACGGATCTATCAAGAGATGTTGCGGTTTTCATGCACTCTATGATGAACACATGTCCCCAAGTAGGAGCCAGATGTTATCTCCATTTTGTGGATAACTAAGGAGATTATGTCTCAAGTCCCTCAAGTTGCAGATATGGAGTGTCGAGCGACCACATGACCAACAATACACTTTTGCACAGATGGAAAACCCACTCACCACCACAGATGGTCACAAATTTGCAGATGACATCCACCACATTACCTGGCTTCCAGAAGGCAATGGGCCTTGCTCCATGAGGTACAAGTTAGGATTATGCTGAGCATCATTTCAATATTTAAGCAGTTGAGTATGTTGTATCTTAGATTGTTCTAGATTTCATGATATATGCTTGGACATTATGCCTTTTTCCCTACTTCACCTTGGTGGTTGACATTGTGCCCTAGTAAGTGGTTTTCCTTGGGAATGGGTTTGCTACTAGGAACTCCCATAAAGAGCCATCAAACCATTCCTGACCATACTTACCACTTTCCATCATTATTCCCCTCCATTTCCTTATCTCTTGGGATTTTAAGGTGTATTGACCCAAGAAGGGGTTGTTCCTCATTCTATGGGAAGAAGAGGCTGAAGGCCCAGAGGAGTTGATGTTGGGTAAAAGAGAAAAACCTTGTATAAACCTTCTAGATGCTTCGCCCAGGGATCACCCAAAAAAACAGTGAAACGCTTATCTTTGAGTAAAGGGGATCCACAATATAATAAAGAATGCTTAAAAGGTTAGTTGAAGGATAGGAGGTCTCATCACGAGCCATGAATATCACGTCCATGCATATCTAGTGGTATGACACTGCCATAATCTGGTCACCAAACCAGGGTAATGGCTCTCAGTTGTATGGCTGAGAGAAAGGGGGTCTCATCACGTGTTAGCCTTCTCATTTCCACTAGATGTTTGTGGGTGACATTGCCATCATCTGGTCACCACGCCAAGGCAGTGACCTTCAACCTCTCCTTATGCTATATTGAAAGAAAATACAAAGAAAGAAAGAAAAGACAATTGATGGGCTTGGAAAAAGTGCATTACAGACGAAGGTACCACACACCCTCTACAAAGGCACCCATGAATCAGACACTACGACCCCGTGTATGCCATGAGTCCTATGCCCATTGAGTCTTGACCCCAACCACTTCATCCACTTTACATGGCTTAGAGAGAGATCTCTTGGAAACTCTCCTTGACCCAGGGAAAAATCTACCCAATAGGACACCTCGTCAACCCTCCCATATTTAGGATTGACAAGTCGCATAGTGTCCTTGAGCAATTAATTGTTTGATATAATGATCTTTGATGCACATGCTTAGGGGGCTTATTTATTGATTGGATTCATTTATCATGATGTTATGACTTGAGATCCTTGGAGGACGTGCTCATTTGTCTTTGCATGACCTAGTTGGTGGACAGTTTTGGGAGAACAAGCCTAGCTTGGACTTCCATGGGGCTACACGCCCACAGATTGGATGCCAAGGGTCTGCATGACATATGAGAAAAATCAGACTTGGAAGGCCTTGAGATTGACTTGGATGACATAGCCTAGTCCCCACATGCCAAACGTTTTGCCTAGGAGAGGCAAAACATCACTCCTAGAGGCATGATGTCACCTAGGGGGGTTAGGGCTTGGTGGTGAGGTGCCACTCATTGACACATGGACGTTTTGAGGAGAAGAGGGTCTTCACCATGATGAGATTGTCTAGATGCTTGACATGTGGCCTTTGGAGGCCTACCCATGCTTCTCCAACACCAATGACTTATTCAAAGTGGAAAAACATCCCCTAAAGGGGAAATGTGCATGTAAAATTAGGGTTTATTTGTGCAAAAGTGAAATTTTAAATGAATTATTTAATATTACTTTGCTAAAGGGGGCAATATTAGGGTTGTTGACCCCTAGTCTTGTGGTTTACCCCTTAATTTGTGGACAAGTCACTTTGGTGACATTTGTATAAATAATACATCATAAGATCTCATTTTAACATAACTCTCCCTCATTGTGAGAAGTATTGGTCTGAAATTTTCGCTACACTTGGATCTATTTGTCTCTTGTGCACTTGTTTATGGCTATCTTGATGAATGGTTGATGGAGGAGTGAGGCGCTAACCTTTGAAGCTTTCTAGCTTTTATGGTGGATTATCTTAGCATATTTCTTGATTTTGGTATGGTCTTTTACTCTTATGCTATCATTCTTTTTTCAAGTCAAGGATTGTTGTGCTAGGAGATAGGTGGGAAGTATAAGAGCATACACCCCCACCATAGTCTTCATCATTTTATGCTTCATATTATTGGTTAAACAAGGGTTTGCCAAGAGAAGTATAAGAGCACACACCCTCTTAGCTTAAACCCTAGCTAGAGAAACTTACCTTTGGAAGTAAAAGGGCTTACACCCCCAAGGCAATAGTTTCTCTAACTCTTTCTTTTATTTGACTCCATTAACCCAATAGTAAGGCACTAGTTATATATTTTTTTCATTGGAGATATAAAATCATTACCTTGGGAAACGTGAGATTTTATCTTTTGAAAGGTCTTACTTGAAGTTGATTTGCCTCATTGAGAGGAGTCTTGCCCTACTAGGGTGTCCCCTCTCTTCCACTACTTTACTTTTTGTTACAAACCCTAACCTACAATCATTATGGCTGTTCTAACCTAGATAAACTACTAACCATAACTCCTAAACTAGCTCATAAATTTTGCAGCTTTAACTCCACTAATCAAGGCGCATCTTTTGGGCTAATTGTTGGCATATTTTGATGGTGTAATTTGTTGATATAAGTGACTAAGAGCTACAACCATAAGGCTGCAATTTTCTGCAGAAATATACATGTTACAACAACTTGTTTTATTCATCTTCAAAGTGCCATTTTTTCATCCTATATTCATTGTTAATCTTGATGCTGCTTTGCTTAACTAGTTTAGACCCTTGCATGCTAACTAAGATGCTTTATTTATTGATATAAAGTATCATCCATTGCTGCAAATTAGGGACAACAAACTTAACTTGCTGATCCATACTAACATATATCATTGCAAGTTGGATTTTCTTGTGTTTCGGGTTGGTACAATCATCCAGAGAAGTACTATACCTTTGGGGCAACAATCACTTGACTTACAAAGCATCTCTTCCCACATTTCACTCCACTTAGACTTGACCTCTAGGGGCTTCACTTCCATCTCTATCCATATCCATCTCATTCCCCCTAGGTTCATCGAGATCGCCTCCCTAAAGTGACCTAGTCACCCTTGAAGTGCGAGACCTACATCGAGGTGATATTGGGTGTAGGATTCCCAAGTTGTAGATCTTGCTTTGTGGTTGGGTCGAGCTTTGTCCAAGCTACAACTTGCGCTATAACAATCAACAATGATGCAAGGTATCAAATATCTTATGTTGAGAATACATACGAAAAGACCTTGCTCATGACATTCACTATTCATCCTCATCCTCACACAGGTCAATACCCCCTTATGTACATGATTAAACTTTTTATCAAACATCTAGTCATCATTTGTTGCCAAGTGTAGATATTTTGTGCTAACAATAATGGTAGACATATTTCTACTTCAATTTAGTATCTATGGCATTTCATTGGAAGGGTTGCAAAGTCCATTGATGTTTCAAATATCTAATCAATGTTCAAAGGCACACGACTCCTTCCAAATAATAACACCAGTAAGACTCGTGTTATGCCATGTTTGGGGATCCCTACTATTGTATGATTATATATTTGACATGATACTTCTAAACATGAATGGATGTGTCTACTACAATTTATGTTTGTGTATTTACAACATAATGAATCACAGATAGTCAAATAAATATTGTAGGGCATTATTGTAGATCATGGATTAATGTATTCTTTTGGTGTCACCTCGAGGTTAGAGGTTAGTTTATATTAGGTAGTTATGGAAACATGCAAGTAAAATTTGAAACTTTACAAAAGCATTTCACTTGGAACATGCTATTGAGCATCCACCCCTTCTATTGGGTTCTCTATTAGGTAGTTTTCTTAAGTGCAGATACATGTTTTTTCTAAAAATCTAATTGTTTTTCTCCATTAGGATTAATAAAAAAAAATGTCCATCTATTATGAGTTTTAATAGAAATATTTGTCCTTATTTGATATATATAAAGGAGACCAAAACATTGAAATTTTGATCCACGTTTTATTTTTCAAGCAAAAAATAGTCCACTTTAACTTATGAATAGTGAAGGCCCTTCAAATTAAAATATGACACTTCCTTTTAAAATTGATCCATAGAAGGCCCTTTTCTTTCACCAAATATAAGAAACATGACCACTTCGTAAAATAAAATCGTTGTCATTGCATATATAGTTGCTATATGTTTTACGTAACCGAAAATGGAAATGATCATTATAATATAAATTCCATCAAAACCTAAAAGTACAAAAGAAACTAAGTGACGTATTCCATATACAAAATATGGAAAAATTCCTCACAATTTCACTAGTAGTATTAATTCCACATTTTGAAGTATGTATATCGGCAAGTAAAATCAATCAATTTCATGCATAGGCTTTCTTGGTAGAAAATAATATTCAAGTGTACAGTCTATGTAAGATGAAAACAAGAGTGTAGGTGTAATGTACCCATCTTCTTGCCCTTGGCCAACGGGGTACCAAACTCATACAATTTCACTCTACTTAACACAGGTGACAAGTTTACCATGCAATCTACAATGCTTATTTTCATTGCACAATAGAAATTAAACACAAGGCAACTGAACAATGACAATGTAGATAAGAGGAATCACACTGAACATACATAACTGGGATATGAACAAATATCATTGTTGCATTCCTCCAATCATATGCAGAGTTTACACAGGGAGCATAAAATATTTTCCAAACATGAGGCTAATGTCGTAATTGAATCCACATAACAAAACTCACATATGCATCAACGCATTCTCATAAAACATAAGCAAGATAAATTGCATCTAAATTTACATATTAGAATACGACTCCGATAATCAAGAACACAAATCTTCTTTTCTTCATGCACATACATGTATCATGAATCATATAAAATGCTAGGAAATAACAAAATCTATATATCCACACATAGCAACACTTATCTTAATCAAATTATATCCATGGAAATTAGTTGCATCAGAGCTAATCATCGCCCAACCAAAGGCATCCAATGAGCATTCCAACCTTCACTCAATAATGGACCTCTTTCTCTCAAACCAATCACAACTTATCCCTTCTCTGCTGCACAATGACTTAGGAAATCCATCTCAACTGCCTCAATTCGGGCAAGGAGAGTCCAGACTCCATTCGTTTGTTATCCTCTAGTATAAACTTGGTACAATAATCCATGGCTTTCAAAGTCAAGATCAACACAAGCATTATGACAACAGTGATGGTGACTTCTTTAAGCTCCCTACAACCATCCATTTCGATTCAACGTTCCATTGCCATGCTATGAATGCAAAAAAGCACTAGCAATCATCATGTATCCACTTTGAAGAGCAATGGTAACCAACACTGGATAGCTAATGAAAGAGTTTCAAAGATCTTTCCAAAGAGAGAAGAGGA
>WSFP011441990.1:0-20509 GCA_009831015.1 Picea engelmannii | reverse complement strand
CATTATATAGGATTTGGAGGCTTAACCACCATGGAGAATATCACTCACTAGATCCACTAAAATGGGATCTCCAAGATTTTTAGGGGGAAAATATCTCTCAAGGATTTTAGGGAGAAAATATCTCTCAAGGATTTTAAGGAGGAAATATCTCTCAAGATCCACCAAATTAGAATTTCCATTTGATAAATTATCTCAAACATCCATGATATTCTCAGCCTCTTCTTGAGATTAGGAAACTAAATGTGAGGGATTCTCACACTAAATTAATTTCCTTTTTATGAATATTATTAAATAATTTATGTGCACATAGTATTTTGACCTTCATATGATATATTTTTCCTCCTTAGTTACTAAGGATTGTGAAAATTCTTCTTTCATGGTTTCAAGGTGTATGTGACACATAGCAAGGTGCATATAACACTTTTACAAACACTTGCGACACTTACGGTGAGTTACTTAA
This sequence comes from Picea engelmannii, assembly GCA_009831015.1. NCBI lineage: Eukaryota > Viridiplantae > Streptophyta > Pinopsida > Pinales > Pinaceae > Picea > Picea engelmannii. The sequence goes on along the minus strand of WSFP011441990.1, from coordinate 20,049 downwards.
GTGTGAAAATTTGATGTGTAACAATGGTGAATTTGTGTAAGACTCATCGGTGCGGCCATATTTCATTATGCACTGGTGCGTCCATATTAATCAATGCACCAGAGACATGTAATTATTTTTTATTAACAAAATCTCGAAACACAACGTGGTTGATTTTTCAACACATCAATGCTTATTATTAATATGTGCATCGATGCATGTGTGGTTTATAAGCGCACCATAATGCTTTTAAATTTATTTGAACTTTTATTTTCACACAATAATATATTCATCTCAAATTATCTCTTAGGATGAACTCACATGACTTGCAATACTTCAATATACATTTTCATTTTTTATGTCACCTTATTCTTAAAAAATTGTTTCAAAACTATATTCAAACTCAGATTGTGGTATTTTCCTCGAAATTTATTTTAGATATGTACAAGAAACTTTATTTCTAATTTTGCTGAAATGCAGGGAGGAAACCTTATTATATGATCAAATGGCCAATTCTTCAAATTCCAGCCCATTCCATATTGCTCAAAGTCCATCATGAATTTCTCCCTTTCCATCTCTAGTAAGTTTAACTTATTTTATTTATGTTTCGATTATCTCATTGAATTTTTTTTTATCCATGTCAATTTGAATAAAAATGTATCCAAATTTGTAGGATCCTGATTCAAATTCAAGTTCAGATGCAGAAAATATTCCAGGAGCAATATACCGCAAGCAATTGGTAGATGAAAATGGACAGTTGCTTTACCCTGCCAATTATGACATTTCATCTTCGAGATGCAGTCCTTGGTTGATGATGGTAATAATTGTTTGGTATAATGTAATTTGAACAAAAAAATTATTGCATTGTGCTTACTAATATCATCGATGTACTAATGTTCAATATTTTTAAAATTAGGATTCTTCTCATGATGAGAGAACTACATAACTTATTTACTTTTCAAGACCTCTTAACTAACAAACACGATAAACAATAAAAATTAAGGTTTAAGATTAATATAATATACTTTTAACTTCCCCAAACATTAATTAATAACGTAAGACATATATTTACCCTTTTGTATAGCTTGTTTACTTTTCAAAACCTCTTAACTACAAAAACACAATAAACGATACAAAGTAAGGTTGAAGATTAATATAATTTACTTTTAACTTGCCAAAAATTTAATAATAACATAAGACACATATTTACCCTTTTTTACAACCTATTTACTTTTCAAGACCTCTTAACTACAAAACACGATAAAATTGGTATTTTCATTTTCATCATGCTCAAATATAAAAATGACAACATAATAACTTAACTAGAACTGTTGTAATCTAATCTATTTAAATCTATCATTTGTAATATATACACTTAATACATCAAATTTTTTCTAAATGTCATATAAGCAACTTTGTTGCTAATTTCACTTTTTTTTAGACATGAGCACTTTATTTTAGATATATTCAAAAATAAGTACTTAATTAAGAGTACTTTACTTTATGGAGAAAATTATATAACATTACCTAACATTAACATCAACATAAGCACATAAATTAAGTACATCAACATCAACATATAAATTAAGTACATCAACATGCACAAAAAAATGTTATATATATATATATATATATATATATATATATAAACAAGTAAAATAATTGTTAGAATGTGCATATTTGGTCAACAACACAAATAACTAGTATAACTAAATATATAGTTGTAGTCTCTCAGGAGAAGCATGCTATGGAGGAATAGGTGATGCACCCTACTCATATAGGCAAGGTGAAGGAGGAGGAGGATGAGGAGGTACTGAAGCAGAAGCACCACCACCACCATGATAAAAATCACCACCATGATATGCAACATCACCACCTTGATCTGCAACATCACCATGATCACTTGCACCCTCATCAACATCAACACTTAGAGGACGAAGAGGAGGTACTGAAGAAGAAGCACCCTAATCACCATCCTGATGATCAACATCATCACCTAGAGGAGGACCATGAGGATTTATTTAAGTAGAAGCACCACCATCACCACCTTGATGATCATCATCACCACCCTCATCATCATAAGTGTTGGAGTACGTGCCATCTCTCATCGCTAGTAGTAACCTAGCAGCTCCAACAATATGACACATAAGAGATGTCATGTCTCATGGAAATTTTGTCCAGAGATGCAATAGATCAGGGTAATCACTGATTTCTCTCGTATGGATAGGACGAACTCCCGCGCCAACCAAAAATGCACTTAATCTATCACACACCTCCATCCTATATCTGAGATTTGGCCTACGCCACATGTCGGGTGGTATATGTAGCTGAGGACCCTGACCCGCCTCAGCCTCAGCCATTTCCTCATTTGCATCAGGTGGTAGGGGAGGATGCATATCCCCAACAAATGAGCCAACATCTACAAAATATAACACAAGTTAATAATTAGTTGATAATTTCATTAAAATTTTTAATAAAATACGTTAAAGAACATGCTAGAATAAAACTTATTCAAATTAAGTAAGACAATAAAATGAAAGTAAAAGATTAATTTAAATATCACCTCGGTCATGTAGTGGCTCATCCACTATGAATAGGATGTTGAGACATCATTTCCAATCCATCCCCGCATAAGGGCATGAACCAACATGAAAGCGTGATCTACCTCATTGGATAATAGATCAAGTGCCTCCCTATTATTCCTAGTTGGAAAATCAAGCATGCCCCTCTTGGGAATCATCTCTCGCCACATGTGCATCCGCACCTCAGTCATCGGCCTAGGAAGTTCTCCATCCCATCTATCATAACACGACATCTATCCAGAGCTATACAAAATTTCCTCAAGAAAATGGAAAACCACCTAATAATTTGTGGCCTTTGTATCAAATAATCAACATAATATAAAAGAACACAACTAATGCATTCACCATCGCCAATAAAGTGTGAAATGATCGATAGTAAAAATGAGAGGCAGGTAACGTTCTCTACACCGAACGAGGCGATCCGTAACTATCCACCAACCACCTAAAAATCACTAGTAGAAGGTATATCGCACACAATATACCTCTGAGAGTAGGTAAGTTGAATCTCAGCTGCAACAACCACTTGGACATCAGGAAACTAGGGAAAATCCTCCCCTCTCATAGATATCCCAGTGATAAAATAAATATCCTCCTCAGTGGGATAATACCATTGATGAGGACCATATTAAAATCCATGTTGATGGGCATACCATCGATGGATCAATTGCATAATAAATGAGGAATTCCTCTTCAGGGATGTAGCCTCCTCATAGTACTTGAGGAGGCCTACATTACTCAAGAGGACACATGTAGCTACAATATTAGGTCGAGGGTACAAATCCCTCTCCCTCTCTCTGGCCTCCCACTCCTGAACAATATTGTACTGGTCGAATACCTACTGTTGCTCCTCCATGCGCTGACGTCTCTGCATAATTAACATATAAATTACATCAACATGATACATAAAAACATAACTATTTTCATTAAACGAGAAATTTATTTCAAAATATAAAAACATAAACTTTGTCAATATATATATATATATATATATATATATCCGGTGAGCCTGCAAAACAGAAATGCACTGCCAATGGTGTGCACACATATCTTATGCACCGCATGCAAAGTGAAATTTATTTTAACCGGTGTGTAGTACTGCAATAGATGCCCCATTATGTTCGCATTGGTGTGTTATATATCACGAACACACCGCTATAACAACTATCTATTTTCCATGGTGTGCACATTATTATGTATGCACCAGTGCGTTACCTATAAATGACACATTGCTCAAACAACTATCTACTTTAAACGATGTGTATAATTTTAAATGGTGCATATAGTTTTTTTAACTCACCGATGCGTTCCCTACAACCAACACACTGTTAAAATTAAGAATATTTATTTTCTCTGGTGCGTTCATAATATTAAACGAACCAGTGCATTTGTTATAAACAACTCACCTATGCATTTATTCGGAACACACAGGTGAAAATAAATGGTTTCCATTCAACGATGCATATAGTTTTATGAATGCACCAGTTCATACATATAAATGACGCACTATTTAGTGGAAACTATTTATTTTGGATGGTGCATATGTTATTGAGGATGCACCAGTGCATCGTGGATATGTACGCACTGATATATTTCGTAATATGATGCACCTTCTAAAAAAGAATATACATGATCCATGCACCCTGTAAAATTTACAACGTGCATTGTGCGCAGTGGGATCTGAACGACTCAAACGTATCACACAAGAAAATAATAATAATAACAATAATTGAAAAAAAATGCAAATTTAACTCAATTTCAAAATTTAATCCGCTAAAAATACTATGTACAAAGAAATACAAAATTTACCTAGACGTTTTCTTATCGAGGAGGCATGGTTTCGATGTAGTGAAAAAAATGAAATTTTCCCATCGTATGGAAAAATTGGAATCCCACAAACCGAGCACCAAACAGAAAAAATGAAAGCAACGAAAGAAACGATGACCGTGTGCCTTAGTTAAGAAAATGTGGCACCAGTGCTTGAGAGTTTCTCTGCACTGAAAATGGTAAAAATGGTTTTTAATCGTCGATTTTTTTTATTTAACCCTATTCTGGTGTGCTCATGTTAAACACACTAGTGCGAACCATTGTAGATAGAGCATGGTTTCTTTTTAAAATAACTATGAAGGTGCACCATAGAGAGCACACTAGTTCACCTGAAGGACAAATGCGTGCCATTTTTATTTTTAAATAAAAAACACAGACTGTGCAATTGTTTTTTACGCACTGGTGCTCCCGTTTTGTGTGCACCAGTGCCTGTGATCTTTTTTATCAACGATTTTTATTTAAACCATGTTCTGATGTGATCACGTTAAGAGCATCAGTGCTAAATGTTGCAGATAATGCACCATTTCATTTAAAAAACATGTGACGGTGCCCCATATTGAATGCACTGGTGCACCACTAAGACAAAGTCACACCGTTATGCATTTTAAAAAAAGCGCAGACTGTGAAGTTGTTTGCTGCTCACCCATGCAGCAAGGGGGAAACGACGCACTGGTATGCAATTTTGAATAAAAAATCTAGATGACAAACCTGTTTTTTGTGCACCGGTGCTTTTGATTATATTTTATATGAAGTCCACCATTGTTTTATTTATTTTTTAAATAACTCTGCAAGGGTGCACCATTGTCTATTAGCACTGGTGCATTTATATATGGTGGCGCACTGGTGCAGTATAGGATTATAAACACACTGTTAAAAACTGTCTGCTAAAACATCCGCCCATGCACCTCCTCTAGTGACCTCCACTATAAACATATTTTTGGGATATTTTTATAGGGGCTTCTGCAAAAACCTCCGCTATAGGGTATTTTTCATGTAGTGTGTACATAAGACTAGAAAGAAGAAGGAATATATAAAGCTCCTAGTAAAACCTTCAAGGAGAGAAAGAGACCCAAAAGGTTATCTATTTATGTGACACTCATGACAAATCTTGTTAATGCATAACCTTCCACCTTTGAAGAAGAAGTCAAGAAGAGATAATGGAAGGAATCTATGATGAAAGAATATTGATCCATCATGAAAAATGATCTATGGGAAATTATGCCTAGACCCGAAGGAAAGTCTGTAGTAACCTAAAAATGGGTTTACAAGATAAATCATGCAATAGATGGGAGTATTGATAGATACAAGGAAAGATTCGTGGCTAGAGGGTTCTCTAGCAAGAGGGAGAATACTATGATGAGACGTTTTCTCTAGATTCCAAATATACCTCTATTAGAGTCATCATATCTCTTGTAACATCCATGGGTTGTAAAGACCACTTTTCTCAATGGATTAATTGAGGAAGAAATTTACATAGAGAAAACTCAAGGTTTTTAGGTACAGCCGAGAGAAACCCATGTATGCATATTAAAGAAGGCCTTGCATGGAATCAAGCAAGCTTCAAGAGCTTGGTATGCATGAATTCATAGTTACTCAACGAGACTTGGATTTTCCAAGAGCTATGTTGATCCAAACTTGTATTACAAGGTTGTGATTGATGCACTTGTGATCCTACTACTATATGTTGATGATTTGTTTCTGACTGGTGCAGAGCCTCTCATTATTCAATGTAAGAGGGAGTTAGCCTATAAATTGGATATGAAGGATCTTGGTTTCATGCATTATTATTTCGGACTAGAAGTATGGTAGAAGTGTGGTGAAATATTCGTAGGGAAAGGGAAGTATGTTGTAAATATCCTTTAGAAGTTTGGGATGATGGATTTCAAATCCATAGAAACTCCAATCGTGACAGATCTGAGAAAGTTGAGAGACTTTGATTCTGATCTAGTAGACTTGTCCCTGTACCAATAGTTGATTGGCTCATTGATGGATTTGGTTAATACCTGACGAGACATTTTATTTGTTGTGAACACATTGAAATAGTTCTAGGTGGAACCTAGACATGCACATTGGATAGTTGCAAAGTAGATTTTGAGATATCTTAATGGGACGCTAAATTATGGTTTGAGATATGCATCAAACAATGACGTAAAACTACATATATTTACTGATTTGGATTGGGAATGGAGTGCATATGATAGAAATAGTACTTTTGGTATATGTTTTAGTTTGGGCTTTGTTATGATATCATGGGATAGCAGGAAACATAAGTCTGTTACAATCATCACTACATAAGAAAAGTATATTGCAACTTGTGATGATTGTACATAAGCATTATGGATTCGTAAGATGTTTTTTGGACTATTTGATCAGGTGCTAGATTCAACTGTGTTGTATTGTGATAAACAAATTTGTGTGAAGATTTTAGAGGATCTTGTGTTCCATGACATGTCGAAGAACATTGAGATCAAGTACTATTTTATCCCTGATAAAGTCCAGAAGGGAGAAGTGATTCTCTAGTACATCTCCATTGATGAGAAGAAAACTGATATTTTGACAAAGCCTCTATCCCAGATAAATTTTACATACTTGAGGGACAATTTGGGAGTTGTGGAGATTGCTCCCTTGGATGAAAGGGAGTGATTCTTTGTATCGTGATAGAACAACTTAGATATGATTCTTTGGCATCAGTCTAGTACATATTAGATATGATACATATGTCTTGAGACACATCTTGCTAGTACATATCAGATATGATGCATTAGCATCATGCTAGTACAACTTAGAGATGATGGATATGCCTCAGTCACATCATGCTAGTACAACTTAGATATGATGCAATAGCATCATGCTATTAAATCTTAGAGATGATTTCGATGACTCACATCATTCTAATACATCTTAGAGATGGTGCATTGACACCATGCTAGTATGTGTTAGATATGATGCAAACACAATGATCTACATCATGCAAGTACAACTTAGATATGATGCATTCACATCATGCTAGTACGACTTATAGATGATGTAGATGATATTCCACATCATACCAGTACAACTTAGATAACATGCATTCACATCATGCTAGTATGAGTTAGAGATGATACACTGGAGAGAATGGTCTTCGTATGCCATTGCAGGGCATTCAACATTTGTTGCAACAATCATTCTTATAGGACGTATGTCTGGACTAGAAGAGTGGTCTCTGTATCACTATGTTGAGTGAAGTGACTTATGCAAGACACTCTATTGAGTGTGTTGAGTCCAGCACATGAATTATTCAACATCATTCCCTATTACTCAGGTGGATTATGGCCTCGAGAGATGATGTAGATGATGATATGATTTGATGCCAGGAGACTATTCTATTGCATGGTGATATATTGTGTAGCTATTAGTTGATTGCAATGGATATTGTGTGTGTGTCGATAGTAGTTATGAACTACTATGGTGGATGCGTTCCACTGGTATTGACTGTGTTTGACTACTAGGAGTGGTTCTTTACCACTGGATAGTAGTTTTTTACTACTATGGATCGACACTATTATGATATATTGGATGGAATTGTAGTAACTATGTACTACTACATGATTTCCATGGATACTACCAGTAGTGTTGAAGGTGTTTCCTAGGATGGTGTGCCAAATAGTAGTGTTGGAGGTGATAGCCAACTAGATGTACCTTTGTGGCTATGATGATGCTACCTCTATGGCTATGATGATGGGAGCTTGGGGGTTGAACACTGTGTTAAGACTTAAAGGACAAAGGGATGTAGACTCAATATGAAGTAAATAATTTCTCCAAAGTAACTTTGCTCTAAAAGTTGAATTCTTTCTCTTCTTTTCCATAGATCAGAATTGGCCCATTTATAGCCTTCAAATGGAACTAAAGGGCTGAGTTAGAACATTTCCATTATATGGAATGCCAAGGATCATAGATCTCCTGTCATCACATGGAAAATAAACATTAATTTTCATTTTTACAAACATGGATGATAAGTCTGCATGGGGAAATGGAAAAAGGCCTTATGTGCAAGATTTCATAGGGTGAGGAAAATCTTGCTATAACAGATGCTCCCTAATGTGTGAGTTCATAGGAGTATATGCGATGGCCGAAATACATTATAAACAACCCATACATGGAGTGATGGGGAACCAACTGGAAGAACTAGTTGCTCATACATTCTGCACTAACTTTGCATACATGACTGCCAATAGAATTACACTGCATATCCATGTGAAAATATACCAAACAACTGTCTGTGGCCATGAATAGGAAAATACAAATGTGGTTACATACCAAAAGTTGTCACAGACACGAAAAAGGCCCAGTAGAACCAGTCTCAAAAATCAATCTCAAGATGTCTGTATAGAATGAAGTACAATATGATCTCCTATGATCACTGAAGTCATATAGGTATTGGTCCAATGAAAAAGAAGCTACAACTCAGGAAAGTTGTGGCCACATAGTGATGTCTTCAATTCTTCTACAAAATCCTCCAAAGGTGCAAGTCTACATCATGTGAATAAAGGAGTTGAGGTCGAACATAATGAGACATCATTTGATTACTAGTCATTGAGGTATACCATTAACAAACACGAGATAGCCTACTGATAATGAAAGTAGCTATCAAGGTACTGAGTACATTCTTACAAGTGTCAATAGAGGATTCAGTGTCAAACACCTGAAGAATCCATTGATCATGAGATATTGATGTATTCCCAACTATCGATTGCGAGAGAAATTGCCACTAATGAATGCAAGCCTCAAGGTACTCATAAGATTCTAGGTCCCATTTCTAGAATAGATGATTTGAAGTCTATGGAAGGATACCCGCTGAAAGGAGAGAATTAAGACATCTCTCATTAGTCAGCATAATGTACAAAGCAGGAGCTTCATGATTTGGAGGAAATTGGATGAAGAACATGTTCACAAACCAACGAACCTGTGCATCTTTTGTGTGTGCCAAGTGCAAGAGGTACACAAAAAGGACCCTATGAATAGCAACCAATGAGGAAAATTGTTGACAAAGGAGAGGAAACCACAAATAAGGCTAATGACATCCAATACATTGTAGGAATCCCAATGTGTGAATATATGTCTTGTCGTCGAACACAAGGAGAGCCACCCAGTTAATGAACAATGATTAAAAGTAGATTGTTGAGTTCAAGGTTACCTACCAATGATGAAAGTAGGACCAAGGTGCATGATAGGACTATAGTATCATGTGATAATGAGACAAATTAAGGGTATGGACGACATGCAAAGTCAAGATTTATGAGGATTGGCCGACACAAGTTGATAGACTTCCTTTGAACAAGAGCATGAGACGTATGGAAGAATCTGACATCACGTATGGAAGAATCTGACATCATAAACTCAATGATAAAACCATGAGATGCAGGAGGCATCAATGAAATTCTATATAGGGACTAGAAGAGTAACCAGTCGACAGAGAAGACTCTCTAGTGAGCTCAAATTCCTAAGGCCATGCTAATCCCAAAATTATGATGACAAATGGACTCAATAACTTTGTGCTATGTTCAAAGGTTACATGATTGTTGCCGACATAAGATAATACTCCCTTCTCGCTCGTCTTTTTTTGTTTTTTCATAGACAAATGAATGTTATGATACAGAGGAGGAAATGAGTGTCGCAAGTAAGCAAAACTAGTTCCATCAGTGGAATATACCTATGCTAAATGAAAGGAGATGCATGTGGGAGATGGACACTCGGGGGAATGTTCCCTCTAGGTATAGGGTCTCAAATTGTGAAGGATATAAACAAGGATCTGTTTGGTTGAGGATGCAAAAACCGCTAAGGAAAATAGTTTATAACACAAAGAGAGAATCGACTATAGGCTCAATACTGCAAGCAAGGGCATGAGATGCAATCACAACTTAATGCCAAAAAATGTCCTTTTTCATGGACTTTAGTCTAATTGGTGTGAAAATGGGATAAACTTGTGCCAAATAGACATCCTTTCAAGTCCAATTTTCGAGTGTGAAAGAGACAAGTTCCATCGCAATCTTTTTGCTTTTTGAAGACAAGTTGGAAAAGAGCTTAAACTAAACTCGGTTGGGAGTCCTCTAGGTAAAATCCCGGATGCTTATGAATGAGAAATGAGGTTCAACATAAAGTCATGTATTTTCTATAAGGGACTCTCGGTCCAATGGAAAAAATATCTGCATGGGCACCAAATGAAGTAGGGTATCTAGCTAGGGCACCCATGTTCGGTAAGTCTCTACCACTTGATAACGACACTACTTATAGAAAATGGAAGGTTTTCTGTCAAAACAAATGGGTTCATACCTAAGGCATAGTGACAGTTATAAGATAATGCAAAAAATGCATGATGGAATGAATACCTATCCTATCGTTAGTGAAAATACCTTCCCGTGGTGACAAACGACCAACATAACATTGAAATCCGCAAGATTCTCTGGTAAAAACTACAAAACCCAATTCAATACACCTTTGTATTAGTCCATTAGGCGAAAAAATGACTCAAAACTATAGAAAGTTTGTAAAATTGTTATAAATAGCAACAAAACGAAAAATTACTATGTCATTTTGACTTTTTAACCAAATAGTGAAAATGGGACCAAAATGCCTCCGAGATTAACTGGTGATTGCGGGAACATTGAGCAAAGAAATCAGAAATCATCCGGACCAGGTAATTCCTCTTCCCCTCCCCTTCATTTCCAGTGGATTCAATTTTTAAATTATGTTTCAAATTTTAAGTAAATTAGGGCACAAATTGTGTAATTTGGTGTACGCGGGTTGTCACTTATCAGGTCGCGTATATGATGGGTTATACATGACTGTAAAAACTATAGGGCGCGTATACCCAGCCCTATACATGCATGTAAATGAAGAAGCTCGCGTACAAGTACATAATCAATAATTTTTATGGTTGCTAACTCAAAATTTGACTTTTATATGGCAATTTGGTACTTGAATGGAGGGAAAGAGAGCGCAACGAAGTAGATTATGCTATGGACCGATATTTGGGGGCCCAAATGGCCTTGAAATGATGTGGATTACATAAATTTTGGGAACTTAAACGGATGAGGGCCCATGTGAGTTTTCTTGAGATGCTTGTGGGTTACTGGGACCATGAGAGTGAAAGTTTCAACCTCGATGGGCAACCATTGAGGATTAAAGTAGAGAATATCTAGTTTTTGACTGGATTATCACATCAGGGAGAGGTTGTAAAACTCAAATCACGGGGAGCAGGGAACAAAATGAAAGTGGAGAAGTACATAGACACCCACTATGTAGCAGGGACTCCAAAGGTTGGGAGTGAACTTCCCATCCGAGCGATAAACAATCTAAGCCTCAAGATTGTTGTCCTCATGTTGACCATGATCACAGGATCAGCTTCACTGCACCAAGAATCGAGTACGCTCATCTTCTATGTTGTAGACTTCTTGAGACCCATAGTATATGATTGATGTACCTCACTACATCTAACATGAAGAGCCAGCTGACAGAGTGCAAACAGGGTAGCAAGAGGAACTTCAGGTTTTTCCTCTATCTTATGTAGTTTTTTCTTTGAGTGGGTTCTTGGTTTGGGACCTAGAGTCGAGATTATTCCGAGAGGACCTCGTGATCCAGCCATGGCACAGTGGACCGAGGCAATGAGACGAAAGAGGGGAGGTAGGGTGCCCAAACCCTACAACGAGGATTTATTCTACTGGTGGAAGTGACAGGTCATTGCTATGGATGACTATCCCTATGTAGGGATAAACTTCAGAGGGGATATGAGCATGCCACTCCCACCAGGGATCGCCTACGGGGACATAGGTATGTCAAATGTTTTTAAATATTTCATTTTTTGGTATTTTTGTATAATGAAACAAAAATATTTTTGGATGATGCTTAAGTACTAACTAGACACTTGTGTAACACATACGTGGGTCCACGACGGTTGGAAGGGCTTCCTCGACATCACCAGAGGAATTAGGGAGACGAGGCAGTGGGAGGAGAATCTGAGATATTACTACAAAACGTGTAGGGAAACCTGTCTCATTTGACTCATAGGATTCCCATGGTTCAGGTAGAGGATCTGTCAAAAGCCATGCAACGACAAGTGGTTGGTGTGCCCAGAGTTTGGGTGTGACTCTTTTAGCATCTTGCAAATTTCATTGTTTGTTACCATGACACACATCCAGTGCCTTAGGCGTAGATGTCGTGGATATTGTATTATCGGTTGTATATGTGTATTGAGGGTATTAGCCCCAATTTTGTACTATAACCACCATATTTTTTGAAATACATATAAAATAGGGATCTTCGGCTCTACTTTTATTTACAATGTGTACATTGATGAGATGGTTTTCTTTTCTTTAATTATATGACAAATTCCAATCTAAAACAAAATTAGCATAAGCATCGGATACATGATTAGAACTCCTAGGAATGTAATAATAAGTAATAAAATCAAACTGTCATTCTAAAAGACATACCTGTAGGAATCGTCAAAGTAAAGTAGGATAATGCATGAGGTAACTATCATTCAACTGACATACTACTAACTAGGAATCCAGGAGAACTTCTAAAGAGTGAATACCATGTGATATAGCATCGTACAAAAGTTATATAACGACGTTATATTTAGCCACATTATTCATGGATGGCCCTAGGCATACACCACCTGAAGACACCAGTAGACCCTCGGGTGAGTAAACCGTCGAAGTGGTGAAAGCCAAGTTTTGTTTATGACAACTAGCTCCATCTGTGAATCCTAGGTAGACTGAAGACTCCATTGACATATTCCCCTCAAGGGAAAACTCGATAAGCAAGTTGAAGAGGAAAAGAAAGGGAAAATATATATACACTAAATTACTTTAGTATAAAAAGAGTTTCTCCCGAGCTTAGGCGTAATATATTTTCAAGTAGAGCCCATTCCTGGGCTCGACCAACATATTCCCTTCATAATCTTCTAACTCATAGGCTCCTTTTTCTAATACACATTGCACAATATAAGAACCATGCCACAAGGGTTTAAACTTGCCTGCCCCTAGTGGTTCTTTGGCTTGATCATACAAGAGGAACAAGTCACCCTCAACCTACAACTGAGGATAGAAAGACTTATCGTACTAGACCTTGACACGTCTTTTGTCTGCCTTGATAGTCGTAGAGGCGTCTCGACGTTGCTCCTTAAGACTCTCTAGGTGTACAAGGCATCACTGGAGATCGAAAGTGTCAGGTAGGAGAGCGACTGCCAACTTAAGAGAAGGGTTTTCACATTCAATAGGTAATATCGACTCCACACCATGTACTAACTAGAAAGGGGGAAATCTAGTGGTAGTCTTGACCGAGGTTCAGTATTCCCAAAGCGCGGGACATAGTATAATGTGCCCAGAGTGTGAGATAATATACCAGGGGTCAGACGACGAGACAAGAAAATTGTGTTCATCCGCAAAATAAATAAACATGGATAACATCCTCATGTAATCATGGGAAGTTGGATATTAACTCCACGAAGACTAGTGATTTCTTGGATTTTGTCAGAAGCGAAATTGAGATCAAATTCTTGTAAAATGACAATCCATTTATTGTGTTTTCCCCCTATGATATGCCTGGTAAGGATGTATTGAAATGGATTGACATTGGCAACCACAATATTCTTGCAAAGTAATATATAATGACTCAAACGTTGGACTTCGTGAATGACAACCAAAGGTATCTTTTCAACATGAGAATAATTGAGTTCAGGACCGACTAAGTTTCAACTAAGATAGTAGATGATGTGCTCATGGAGCTCATCATCCTCTTGAAATAAAACCATACCAATCGTATTTTCAAATGTGGCGACATAAAGCAAGTAATCCCAGCTAAAATTAGGAGACTTCAACAAAGGCGTCGATGCCATGGATTTTTTCAAAGCATCGAAGAACTCCTGGGCTCGCTCATCCCAGATAAAAGGGGTGTCCTTCTTCAAAAGATGCATGATACCCTGTAAACCTTGAATTTGTCTAATAGTGCACGGGGGAGGAAATCGAAGTATTTCCTCAACCTCTAACGAATCTACCATTATCTCGGTCTCAGAAACTAGAAATCCCAAAAGACGACCAAACCTAACGCAAAATATGCACTTCTGAGGGTTGAAATGGATTCTATAGTAACGAAATATTTCAAAAACAAGCCAAAGGTGCGCAGCATGATCCATTATCTTACGATAGTGAGCAGAAATATCATCAAGGTAAGCTTCAAATATATGCTTAAGATCATGAAAAGTGAAGGTCATGGCATGCTGGAAGGTTTCTCCGACGTTTTTAAGGCCGAAAGGAATTTTTTGGTATGCGAAATTACCCAAAGGACAAATAAATGCCATATTATGTTGATCCTCGGGTTTGATTTTAATTTGGTTATACCCTGAAAATCCTTCCATAAAAGAAAATACTTCTCTTCCCACACACTCATCGAGAATCTTATCGATGAAAGGTGTCGAGAAGTTGTCTTTAGGACATGCCTTGTTTAGGTCATGAAATTCCATACATACACAGATAGTTCCTTTCTTTTTATTCATAGGAACGAGATTGGATACCCATTCAGTCAAGGGAACCGGGTAGATGAAGGCAACATTAAGTAGCTTCTCCACCTCTGCCTTAATAACAACGAAATTCTGGAGATTGAAATCTCTAAGACGTTGTCGAACAGGTTTAGCATCTAGATAAGTTCTAATGTCATGCTTGAAAATATGACAGTTGATTCCTAGCATCTCTTCATATGACCAAGTGAATACATCCCATAATTCCTTGAAGAGTTTGGTGTAGATCAAGATTTCTTATAACGAACAATCTGCACTGATATGTACATTTTCAATCTTGCCAGGAGTACGAGAGATATCGATCATGACGGTAGGAGAAGTACTTTCCATATTTCCTTCAGCATAAATGTTTTGCGTATCAATTGGAGCGACGTCATGACCGACTATCTCACTCAAATTAGATCGAAAGTCATCTTGTTCGATTATTTCAAGATCTAGTAGAAAATAAGAGCGATGATGCATATCATCCCAAGGTCTATTGAAACCATTCATGGCTTCCATGATATATTCATCCAAAGGAAAAGTCCCATTGAGGTAGTCATGTGAACAAGACAATGAAGTGGCCTGCATGGGCCTAAGAATAGAATCCTCCTCGTTTGTCGATGAGGTAAAAAGATCGGGATCGACGGAAGAGTCAAGAACAACTTGATACGTAATCTCCACTGCCGATAGTGGCATGGTCATTCCAACATATGACTGACATTCACAAGACGAAGTCGGGGAAGGTAGGGTCCACTGAACACTAAAATAGGAAGTGCGGGAAGGAATGGACCTCCCTGTCAAAATGGGCCTATTGAACATGGCGTAAACATGGTGATTTAGTCTCATGAAGTCGAAAGTACCCATAAGGGAAGAATACATTCTGACACCGATATTCTCATTTTTCAGCTGAGAATTGTTGATCACATGGATCGACGATCCAACAGAGGCATTGGGACTAGCATACGGAAAGGATAACTAGTCGATCTTCATGATCTTACCTTTGTGAGGAAAACAAAGAGAATAGAAGATGAGGAATACGATGATGACCATAGATTAGGTCCAATTGCATCCCAGTAAAAATTTATAATCAAGAGGCACATCAACTACCTCGACATCCACCTCTACCGTATTCCCACCTAAATGGACCAGAAAGGCAGGAAGAATACCTTGAGGGTGGAAGGAATGATCATAAAAAACAATCAACATGATGTTCGATGATTTAGAAAGAGTCATAGAACCGAGAGCTTTCCAACAGATCAGGGACATCACACATGTAGCAACACCTTCATCAACAACCACACATTTGATGGTATAATTTGAGTACCCCACATGGATTTGGAAAACCACATGGTAAGGCAAGTGAGGCTTCACATCTATGACGTCAAACTTGATAACTTTTGAGCCACTCGGTTCTAGAGCTCCTAATGTAGATAGTAAGGCATTCCTCTGTGAAGGACACATCTAGAGTACCTCCAAATCTGACATCACACAAGGGGTTTGACCCAGGTCCTCAACAATAGAGTAGTTATGGGAGGCTCTATCATTTGGATTGTGGGTAGAGTGCTTGAGTACTCCTTTTGGAATACAAGGTGGTGGCTCTGGTTTTTCAATATGTAAAGTTGTCTCTGGAGGAGGAGGAGGAGGAGATTCTAGACCAGGTATAGTCTGTGAAGAGCTATAATCTCGATATTGAGTGGATACATTAACTTTCACATCGACCATATTCATACACAAACGATTGTCGTCTTGCAATGATAGATTTTGACTCCCACCAGTCGCATTTCCAGTATTTGAGGAGCTCGAGGCCATGTGTTGGTTATGTGGAAAAGGATTCGTCAGCACGATGGGCGATAGAGATAATAACCTCACAGCTTCTGCAAGTTTGGGCCATAAATGGGTAAGGTGATCGTCTGTACAAATATTACAAGGGAATTTCACATTATGTCTTTCTCATTTTCCCTCTCCAGCATTATTATTCATCCTCTCATTATTACCATTGTCCTTGGGTTTATTACCATTTTTCCCACCCTTACGATTATTACGTCCTTTCTTCTTATTCTCGCCTAGTCATTGGTTACCATTTGGGTTGGCTTACGATTTCATGGAATTTACATCCACCGACTGAGTGGGATTGGAAGACACAGATGAAGCCGACCCTCTCACAGACTGGTTTAGAGACAACTCTTTCAAATTTATTGTCACTGAGTCTGCAGATTTTACATTGGTGGAGCCTATAATGCCATCGACATGAGGTTCAGGTTGTTGTCTAGGGTTGTAAGTTTACCACGGTGCATCTGGAAGAATGTGGTATAACATCCCAGATTGATCGTATATCAGATCTAGATGGTGGGCTTTAAATATCGCTTCTTCCTTAGTGGTAACCCTGATAGTAGCAACATACTTTGAGATAGGAGGGTGCAAAGAGTTAAGGAACCATTCTAAAATAAAGACCAGGGGTATGGAGGTTTGAATCAACCTCTTCGATCTACGCCACTCCTGGATATGATCCGAGATATGAGTGACGGTGTCCTAGCATAAATTCTAAAAATGTTCTAGGCCAACATCGTAAAGAACTCATAATTGGAAGTGGTGAAGGGAGACCAACACCATCTGAATAAATCTCCCATATGCCCCCCTAGGTATCTTGATATACCATTTCGCAACAACTCCAATGGGGGTATGTTGAAACAATCTTAACTGAATAAAATCGTCATTAAGGGAATTCGAGGAGCACCATAGGTGAAAGGTAGTAACATGATCATCAGGATCCTTACCATTCTTACCTTCGAGCTTCAGAATTTATGAAGGAAGCTTGGTGGGGACGGGGGGGCATGTAGGATCATGATGCACAAGGTCGTTCATCAACTTAGACAAGTCTAGAAGATTAAGCATGGCCAAAAAGGGGAGATGAGTTTTCGGCATCTAGCCTCAAGCTCCTTGGAAAGATTGTGTTTGAGGAACTGTAGCCCATCCATGGTTTTTGTAAGCACCATGGTTCTGTCTAGGATTGTAAGGCTCTCCTCCAAAATTATTCATAGAAGGTTGTTTGGGCATCATTCTAGTAGGAATGTTCTAATGGGGGTTATAAAAATTTCCCCCAATCGGATTAGATTCGGGTTGGAGGTTTCCCAAATCTTGAAACTGACCTCCTCCAGGTGTGAATCTGGAGGATAGAGGTGGATTTTTCATGCCAAATGTATTGGTCGGAATCGACACCGAGGAGGTAGGGGTATAGGATGAAACTTGAGCAAAATCTTGTCCGCCAGGTTGGTTGTTCCACCTAGATGCAAGAAGATTAGATTTGGGGTTAAAAGAAGGAATGCCTCCCATATTAGGATTCGTTTGAGGGATTTGAGAACCACCAAACAAAAAATGGACTATAAGGAGGTTTAGTGCCCCCAAGCCCAATGCTAGCATTAGGGCCAGCAACTTCCATGGCATTCGAAAACTACAAAGTAAAGTTCGGCATACCATAGGAAAAAGGACTAGAGGCCATAGGGATGGACTTAACATTATATCCTAGTGAGTGAACAAGAGACCCAAAAGGGTTTGAGGTAAGATATTGAGCATTCATTATAGGCCGAGTGATAGTAATGATAGGTGCCTCCGTCACTACAACCATTGTGGTTGCAGGAGTCGAAGGGGTGCCATTAAATATAGTGGGTGTGGGAGTCAAAGGGCTCCTAGTGTTCTAAAGAATAAGTTCAGTAACCATTCTTGTAGAATCACAAGTCTAAATGGCGGAGGTGTGTGTACCATGGCTAATATGTCTACACCTTTTATAAGGAAAAGACTCGAAATTCGGTGGTGACTGTAACAAGAGATAGGACCAGAGGGGATGCTGATCCGACTCCACGATCACTTAAGACTCTAAAGACAAAAAAAAAAACCTAATTCCAACCTGTAATCAAAGAGAACACCAAAATTCAAACAACCAATATGCACACAAACGGGGTAAAGTGGTTGAAATTGGTCTCCCTCCCTAAAGAAGGTATGTCTCGCCCAAGAGGGGCCTGAGACTCCCCACTAAAGATCAGAGGTAACTGATTCATTTATAAGGGCCTTCGTGGGATTAACAACCAATCGATCAGATCCCATTAGAGATGTAATACTCCATAAAGGTTTTGTGTTGTCTGACCCTTATCTGACCCATGGTATTCCCCTCCAAGTAACATATGTGGCACCTAAGTCAAGGAACTAATAAACTAATGTATAACCAATGAAAAATCAAGCAGTCGTAAGTTAGGTCCACCATATGGGTAGAGTAGCAAAGCATGAAACCTTGAAAGTACTTCCTCTCACGAAGGTAAAGGCACTATCAAGATCCCCAAATACAAATAGATCCACAGAAATATCTTTGACGCTAAGAAGGTATCAGGGGGATATCCCTTCAACCAACCTCACGCGACCTCGCGATTAACTCTGGTGTGAGCGCAACCTCCTGATATTACTGATTATACAATGGATTTCTCCACTCCCTTTGTCAGACACATATGTTTATTTAATTGTGTTGGAGAATTTTACTCACAAAATCCTATTCCAAGGCACTAAATCCTAAGCTAGTTTATGCACCCTAGAAAATAAAAATGTGACTAATCAATTTTAAATTATAGCATTAATTTTAGTGGTCGTGATTACTCAAAAAGGTATGGTAGTGAAAGTCATGATGTTATGACTCAACAAGAAAAGTAAATATGAATATAATGCAAAGTCCTAACTTCATTTTTAAATGAATGATATGCTTCTAATAACAAATGCAATTTTCAATTTCAACTCTGCAATTCTGAAGTAAAAATGCAATATTTCATAACATGTGCTAAGCTAATGACAAAAGACTCAAAATATATAAAAAAATGCGAAGCAATGCAAAATGCCTAATATTTTTTTATTTTTAATGTAATAAAAATGAAAATGCATGGACTGAAAATCAACTTGATATATAAAATATATTTTGTATAGAAAGAGATAAATCAAGAAGGGTATTGTTAAGCCCTAATATTGGCTCATTACCACTTAATTGGGGCATATTAGATTAGTAATGTTATTTTATTTATGTCGGCTTTAGGCCATTAGTTGTGATTTAGATTAGTAATGTTATTTTATTTATGTCGTCTTTAGGCCATT